>JAQOWZ010000446.1:0-40078 GCA_035578165.1 Stenolophus ochropezus
TTATAGGTCCAAAAGCATGTTTATGAATGTTTTAACAAAAATATCCATTTCAAGAATAGGTAAAATCTGACTTTATTTTTGTAAAAAAACCATATAAATATTTGCTTCCGCGCCCGAATTTTAAGATTTTTCATCATATTTTAGCTAAAAGAAAACATTGCAACAAGAAAATTGCTATTTCAAGTGTGTTAGGTATTTTAGTATCCAGCTTATGTAGCTTACAATATGCAACGTATTCATCAAAAATTGGTAAAATCTGACTTTATTTTTGTAAAAAATTATATAAATATTTGCTTCCGCGCCCGAATTTTATAATTTTTCTTTATATTTTATCCACAGTATAGGTCTGAAAGAATGTTTATGAATGTTTTAACAAAAATATCCATTTCAAGAATAAGTAAAATCTGACTTTATTTTTGTAAAAAATCATATAAATATTTGCTTCCGCGCCCGAATTTTATGATTTTTTATCATAATTTAGGTAAAAGAAAACATTGTAACAAGAAAATTGCTATTTCAAGTGTGGTAGGTATTCTAGAATCCAGCCAGTGAAGCTTACAATATACAACGTATTCATAAAAAATTGGTAATATCTGACTTTATTTTTGTAAAAAATTATATAAATATTTGCTTCCGCGCCCGAATTTTATAATTTTTCATCATATTTTATCCACAATATAGGTCCAAAAGCATGTTTATGAATGTTTTAACAAAAATATCCATTTCAAGAATAGGTAAAATCTGACTTTATTTTTGTAAAAAATCATATAAATATTTGCTTCCTCGCCCGAATTTTATGATATTTCATCATATTTTAGCTAAAAGAAAACGTTTGCAACAAGAAAATTGCTATTTCAAGTGTGTTAGGTATTTTAGAATCCAGCCTATGTAGCTTACAATATATAACGTATTCATCAAAAATAGGTAAAATCTGACTTTTTTTTGTAAAAAATCATATAAATATTTGCTTCCGCGCCCGAACTTTATAATTTTTCTTCATATTTTATCCACAGTATAGGTCCAAAAGCATGTTTATGAATGTTTTAACAAAAATATCCATTTCAAGAATAAGTAAAATCTGACTTTATTTTTGTAAAAAATCATATAAATATTTGCTTCCGCGCCCGAATTTTATGATTTTTTATCATAATTTAGGTAAAAGAAAACATTGTAACAAGAAAATTGCTATTTCAAGTGTGGTAGGTATTCTAGAATCCAGCCAGTGAAGCTTACAATATACAACGTATTCATAAAAAATTGGTAATATCTGACTTTATTTTTGTAAAAAATTATATAAATATTTGCTTCCGCGCCCGAATTTTATAATTTTTCATCATATTTTATCCACAATATAGGTCCAAAAGCATGTTTATGAATGTTTTAACAAAAATATCCATTTCAAGAATAGGTAAAATCTGACTTTATTTTTGTAAAAAAAAAACCATATAAATATTTGCTCCGCGGCCGAATTTTAAGATTTTTCATTATATTTTAGCTAAAAGAAAACATTGCAACAAGAAAATTGCTATTTCAAGTGTGTTAGATATTTTAGCATCCAGCCCATGTAGCTTACAATATGCAACGTATTCATCAAGAATTGGTAATATCTGACTTTATTTTTGTAAAAAATTATATAAATATTTGCTTCCGTGCCCGAACTTTATAATTTTTCTTCATATTTTATCCACAGTATAGGTCCAAAAGCATGCTTATGAATGTTTTAACAAAAATATCCATTTCAAGAATAAGTAAAATCTGACTTTATTTTTGTAAAAAATCATATAAATATTTGCTTCCGCGCCCAAATTTTATTATTTTTTATCATAATTTAGGTAAAAGAAAACATTGTAACAAGAAAATTGCTATTTCAAGTGTGGTAGGTATTCTAGAATCCAGCCAGTGAAGCTTACAATATACAACGTATTCATAAAAAATAGGTAATATCTGACTTTATTTTTGTAAAAAATTATATAAATGTTTGCTTCCGCGCCCGAATTTTATAATATTTCATCATATTTTATCCACAATATAGGTCCAAAAGCATGTTTATGAATGTTTTAACAAAAATATCCATTTCAAGAATAGGTAAAATCTGACTTTATTTTTGTAAAAAAAACCATATAAATATTTGCTCCGCGCCCGAATTTTAAGATTTTTCATTATATTTTAGCTAAAAGAAAACATTGCAACAAGAAAATTGCTATTTCAAGTGTGTTAGATATTTTAGCATCCAGCCCATTTAGCTTACAATATGCAACGTATTCATCAAAAATTGGTAAAATCTGACTTTATTTTTGTAAAAAATTATATAAATATTTGCTTCCGCGCCCGAATTTTATAATTTTTCTTCATATTTTATCCACAGGATAGGTCTAAAAGAATGTTTATGAATGTTTTAACAAAAATATCCATTTCAAGAATAAGTAAAATCTGACTTTATTTTTGTAAAAAATCATATAAATATTTGGTTCCGCGCCCGAATTTTATGATTTTTTATCATAATTTAGGTAAAAGAAAACATTGTAACAAGAAAATTGCTATTTCAAGTGTGGTAGGTATTCTAGAATCCAGCCAGTGAAGCTAACAATATACAACGTATTCATCAAAAATAGGTAATATCTGACTTTATTTTTGTAAAAAATTATATAAATATTTGCCTCCGCGCCCGAATTTTATAATTTTTTATCATATTTTATCCATAGTATAGGTTAGATATTCTAGAATCTAGCCCATGAAGCTTACAATATACAACGTATTCATGAAAAATAGGTAAAATCTGACTTTATTTTTGTAAAAAATCATATAAATATTTGCTTCCGCGCCCGAATTTTATGATTTTTCATCATAATTTAGGTAAAAGAAAACATTGCAACAATAAAATTGCTATTTCAAATGTATTAGGTATTCTAGAATCTAGCCCATGTAGCTTACAATATACAACGTATTCATCAAAAATAGGTAAAATCTGACTTTTTTTTCCAAAAAATCATATAAATATTTGCTTCCGCGCCCGAATTTTATAATTTTTTTTCATATTTCAGCCACAGTATAGGTCCAAAAGCATGTTTATGAATGTTTTAACAAAAATATCCATTTGAAGAATAGGTAAAATCTGACTTTATTTTTGTAAAAAATCATATAAATATTTGCTTCCGCGCCCGAATTTTATGATTTTTTTATCATAATGTAGGTAAAAGAAAACATTGCAACAAGAAAATTGCTATTTCAAGTGCGGTAGGTATTCTCACAATCCAGCCTATGAAGCTTACATTATACAACGTATTCATCAAAAATAGGTAAAATCTGACTTTATTTTTGTAAAAAATCATATAAATATTTGCTTCCGCGCCCGAATTTTATAATTTTTTATCATATTTTATCCATAGTATAGGTCCAAAAGCATGTTTATGAATGTTTAAACTAAAATATCTATTTCAAAAATAGGTAAAATCTGACTTTATTTTTGTAAAAAAATCATATAAATATTTGCTTCCGCGCCCGAATTTTATGATTTTTCATCATATTTTAGCTAAACGAAACATTGCAACAAGAAAATTGCTATTTCAAGTGTGTTAGGTATTCTAGCATCCAGCCCATGTAGCTTACAATATACAACGAATTCATCAAAAATTAGTAAAATCTGACTTTATTTTTGTAAAACATTATATAAATATTTGCTTCAGCGCCCGAATTTTATAATTTTTCTTCATATTTTATCCACAGTATAGGTCCAAAAGCATGTTTATGAATGTTTTAACAAAAATATCCATTTCAAGAATATGTAAAATCAGACTTTATTTTTGTAAAAAATCATATAAAGATTTGCTTCCGCGCCCGAATTTTATGATTTTTTATCATAATTTAGGTAAAAGAAAACATTGCAACAAGAAAATTGCTATTTCAAGTGTGGTAGGTATTCTAGAATCCAGACAATGAAGCTTACAATATACAACGTATTCATCAAAAATAGGTAAAATCTGACTTTATTTTTGTAAAAAAATATATAAATATTTGCTTCCGCGCCCGAATTTTATAATTTTTTATCATATTTTATCCATAGTATAGGTCCAAAAGCATGTTTATGAATGTTTAAACAAAAATATCTATTTCAAAAATAGGTAAAATCTGACATTATTTTTGTAAAAAAATCATATAAATATTTGCTTCCGCGCCCGAATTTTATGATTTTTCATCATATTTTAGCTAAACGAAACATTGCAACAAGAAAATTGCTATTTCAAGTGTATTAGGTATTCTAGAATCTAGCCCATGTAGCTTACAATATACAACGTATTCATCAAAAATAGGTAAAATCTGACTTTTTTTTGTAAAAAATCATATAAATATTTGCTTCCGCGCCCGTATTTTATAATTTTTCATCATATTTTATTCACAGTATAGGTCCAAAAGCATGTTTATGAATGTTTTAACAAAAATATCCATTTCAAGAATAGGTAAAATCTGACTTTATTTTTGTAAAAAATCATATAAATGTTTGCTTCCGCGCCCGAATTTTATGATTTTTTATCATAATTTAGGTAAAAGAAAACATTGCAACAAGAAAATTGCTATTTCAAGTGTGGTAGGTATTCTAGAATCCAGCCAATGAAGCTTACAATATACAACGTATTCATCAAAAATAGGTAAAATCTGACTTTATTTTTGTAAAAATTTATATATATATATTTGCTTCCGCGCCCGAATTTTATAATTTATCATCATATTTTATCCGTAGTATAGGTCCAAAAGCATGTTTATGAATGTTTTAACAAAAATATCCATTTCAAAAATAGGTAAAATCTGTCTTTATTTTTGTAAAAAATCATATAAATATTTGCTTCCTCGCCCGAATTTTATGATATTTCATCATATTTAGCTAAAAGAAAACGTTGCAACAAGAAAATTGCTATTTCAAGTGTGTTAGGTATTTTAGAATCCAGCCTATGTAGCTTACAATATATAACATATTCATCAAAAATAGGTAAAATCTGACTTTTTTTTGTAAAAAATCATATAAATATTTGCTTCCGCGCCCAACTTTTAAAATTTTTCAATATATTTTATTCATAGTATAGGTCCAAAAGCATGTTTATGAATGTTTTAACAAAAATATACATTTCAAAAATAGGTAAAATCTGAATTTATTTTTGTAAAAAATCGTATAAATATTTGCTTCCGCGCCCGTATGTTATGGTAAGTATTCTAGAATCTAGCCCATGTAGCTTACAATATACAACGTATTCATCAAAAATAGGTTAAATCTGACTTTTTTTTTTGTAAAAAATCATATAAATATTTGCTTCCGCGCCCGAATTTTATAATTTTTCGTCATATTTTGTCCACAGTATAGGTCCAAAAGCATGTTTATGAATGTTTTAACAAAAATATCCTTTTCAAGAATAGGTAAAATCTGACTTTATTTTTGTAAAAAATCATATAAATACTTGCTTCCGCGCCCGAATTTTATAATTTTTCATCATATTTTAGCTAAAAGTAAACATTGCAACAAGAAAATTGCTATTTCAAATGTGTTAGGTATTTTAGCATCCAGCCCATGTAGCTTACAATATGCAACGTATTCATAAAAAATTGGTAAAATCTGACTTTATTTTTGTAAAAAATTATATAAATATTTGCTTCCGCGCCCGAATTTTATAATTTTTCTTCATATTTTATCCACAGTATAGGTCCAAAAGCATGTTTATGAATGTTTTAACAAAAATATCCATTTCAAGATAAGTAAAATCTGACTTTATTTTTGTAAAAAATTATATAAATATTTGTTTCCGCGCCCGAATTTTATAATTTTTTATCATATTTTATCCATAGTATAGGTTAGGTATTCTAGAATCTAGCCCATGCAGCTTACAATATACAACGTATTCATCAAAAATAGGTAAAATCTGACTTTTTTTTGTAAAAAATCATATAAATATTTGCTTCCGCGCCCGAATTTTATAATTTTTTTTCATATTTTATCCACAGTATAGGTCCAAAAGCATGTTTATGAATGTTTTAACAAAAATATCCATTTCAAGAATAGGTAAAATCTAACTTTATTTTTGTAAAAAATCATATAAATATTTGCTTCCGCGCCCGAATTTTATGATTTTTCATCATAATTTAGGTAAAAGAAAACATTGCAACAAGAAAATTGCTATTTCAAGTCTAGTACGCATTCTAGAATCCAGCTAATGAAGCTTACAATATACAACGTATTCATAAAAAATAGGTAAAATATGACTTTATTTTTGTAAAAAATTAGATAAATATTTGCTTCCGCGCCCGAATTTTATGATTTTTCATTATATGTTATCCATAGTATATGTCCAAAAGCATGTTTATGGATGTTTTAACAAAAATATCCATTTCAAAAATAGGTAAAATCTGACTTTATTTTTGTAAAAAATCATATAAATATTTGCTTCCTCGCCCGAATTTTATGATATTTCATCATATTTTAGCTAAAAGAAAACGTTGCAACAAGAAAATTGCTATTTCAAGTGTGTTAGGTATTTTAGAATCCAGCCTATGTAGCTTACAATATATAACGTATTCATCAAAAATAGGTAAAATCTGACTTTTTTTTGTAAAAAATCATATAAATATTTGCTTAAGTGCCCGAATTTTATAATTTTTCATAATATTTTATCCACAATATAGGTCCAAAAGCATGTTTATGAATGTTTTAACAAACATATCCATTTCAAGAATAGGTAAAATCTGACTTTATTTTTGTAAAAAAACCTTATAAATATTTGCTTCCGCGCCCGAATTTTAAGATTTTTCATCATATTTTAGCTAAAAGAAAACATTGCAACAAGAAAATTGCTATTTCAAGTGTGTTAGGTATTTTAGTATCCAGCCCATGTAGCTTACAATATGCAACGTATTCATCAAAAATTGGTAAAATCTGACTTTATTTTTGTAAAAAATTATATAAATATTTGCTTCCGCGCCCGAACTTTATAATTTTTCTTCATATTTTATCCACAGTATAGGTCCAAAAGCATGTTTATGAATGTTTTAACAAAAATATCCATTTTAAGAATAAGTAAAATCTGACTTTATTTTTGTAAAAAATCATATAAATATTTGATTCCGCGCCCGAATTTTATTATTTTTTATCATAATTTAGGTAAAAGAAAACATTGTAACAAGAAAATTGCTATTTCAAGTGTGGTAGGTATTCTAGAATCCAGCCAGTGAAGCTTACAATATACAACGTATTCATAAAAAATTGGTAATATCTGACTTTATTTTTGTAAAAAATTATATAAATATTTGCTTCCGCGCCCGAATTTTATAATTTTTCATCATATTTTTTCCACAATATAGGTCCAAAAGCATGTTTATGAATGTTTTAACAAAAATATCCATTTCAAGAATAGGTAAAATCTGACTTTATTTTTGTAAAAAAAAACCATATAAATATTTGCTCCGCGGCCGAATTTTAAGATTTTTCATTATATTTTAGCTAAAAGAAAACATTGCAACAAGAAAATTGCTATTTCAAGTGTGTTAGATATTTTAGCATCCAGCCCATGTAGCTTACAATATGAAACGTATTCATCAAAAATTGGTAAAATCTGACTTTATTTTTGTAAAAAATCATATAAATATTTGCTTCCGCGCCCGAATTTTATGATTTTTCATCATAATTTAGGTAAAAGAAAACATTGCAACAATAAAATTGCTATTTCAAGTGTATTAGGTATTCTAGAATCTAGCCCATGTAGCTTACAATATACAACGTATTCATCAAAAATAGGTAAAATCTGACTTTTTTTTCCAAAAAATCATATAAATATTTGCTTCCGCGCCCGAATTTTATATTTTTTTTTCATATTTCAGCCACAGTATAGGTCCAAAAGCATGTTTATGAATGTTTTAACAAAAATATCCATTTGAAGAATAGATAAAATCTGACTTTATTTTTGTAAAAAATCATATAAATATTTGCTTCCGCGCCCGAATTTTATGATTTTTTTATCATAATGTAGGTAAAAGAAAACATTGCAACAAGAAAATTGCTATTTCAAGTGCGGTAGGTATTCTCACAATCCAGCCAATGAAGCTTACATTATACAACGTATTCATCAAAAATAGGTAAAATCTGACTTTATTTTTGTAAAAAATCATATAAATATTTGCTTCCGCGCCCGAATTTTATAATTTTTTATCATATTTTATCCATAGTATAGGTCCAAAAGCATGTTTATGAATGTTTAAACAAAAATATCTATTTCAAAAATAGGTAAAATCTGACTTTATTTTTGTAAAAAAATCATATAAATATTTGCTTCCGCGCCCGAATTTTATGATTTTTCATCATATTTTAGCTAAACGAAACATTGCAACAAGAAAATTGCTATTTCAAGTGTGTTAGGTATTCTAGCATCCAGCCCATGTAGCTTACAATATACAACGAATTCATCAAAAATTAGTAAAATCTGACTTTATTTTTGTAAAACATTATATAAATATTTGCTTCAGCGCCCGAATTTTATAATTTTTCTTCATATTTTATCCACAGTATAGGTCCAAAAGCATGTTTATGAATGTTTTAACAAAAATATCCATTTCAAGAATATGTAAAATCAGACTTTATTTTTGTAAAAAATCATATAAAGATTTGCTTCCGCGCCCGAATTTTATGATTTTTTATCATAATTTAGGTAAAAGAAAACATTTCAACAAGAAAATTGCTATTTCAAGTGTGGTAGGTATTCTAGAATCCAGACAATGAAGCTTACAATATACAACGTATTCATCAAAAATAGGTAAAATCTGACTTTATTTTTGTAAAAAATTATATAAATATTTGCTTCCGCGCCCGAATTTTATAATTTTTTATCATATTTTATCCATAGTATAGGTCCAAAAGCATGTTTATGAATGTTTAAACAAAAATATCTATTTCAAAAATAGGTAAAATCTGACATTATTTTTGTAAAAAATCATATAAATATTTGCTTCCGCGTCCGAATTTTATGATTTTTCATCGTATTTTAGCTAAACGAAACATTGCAACAAGAAAATTGCTATTTCAAGTGTATTAGGTATTCTAGAATCTAGCCCATGTAGCTTACAATATACAACGTATTCATCAAAAATAGGTAAAATCTGACTTTTTTTTGTAAAAAATCATATAAATATTTGCTTCCGCGCCCGAATTTTATAATTTTTCATCATATTTTATCCACAGTATAGGTCCAAAAGCATGTTTATGAATGTTTTAACAAAAATATCCATTTCAAGAATAGGTAAAATCTGACTTTATTTTTGTAAAAAATCATATAAAAATTTGCTTCCGCGCCCGAATTTTATGATTTTTTATCATAATTTAGGTAAAAGAAAACATTGCAACAAGAAAATTGCTATTTCAAGTGTGGTAGGTATTCTAGAATCCAGCCAATGAAGCTTACAATATAGAACGTATTCATCAAAAATAGGTAAAATCTGACTTTATTTTTGTAAAAAATTATATATATATATATATATATATATATATATATATATATATTTGCTTCCACGCCCGAATTTTATAATTTATCATCATATTTTATCCGTAGTATAGGTCCAAAAGCATGTTTATGAATGTTTTAACAAAAATATCCATTTCAAAAATAGGTAAAATCTGACATTATTTTTGTAAAAAATCATATAAATATTTGTTCCGGGCCCGAATTTTATGATTTTTCATCATATTTTAGCTAAAAGAAAACATTGCAACAAGAAAATTGCTAATTCAAGTGTGTTAGGTATTCTAGAATCTAGCCCATGTAGCTTACAATATACAACGTATTCATCAAAAATAGGTCAAATCTGACTTTTTTTTTTTGTAAAAAATCATATAAATATTTGCTTCCGCGCCCGAATTTTATAAATTTTCATCATATTTTATCCACAGTATAGGTCCTAAAGCATGTCTATGAATGTTTTAACAAAAATATCCATTTCAATAATAGGTAAAATCTGACTTTATTTTTGTAAAAAATCATATAAATATTTGCTTCCGCGCCCGAATTTTATGATTTTTTATCATAATTTAGGTAAAAGAAAACATTGCAACAAGAAAATTGCTATTTCAAGTGTGGTAGGTATTCTAGAATCCAGCCAATGAAGCTTACAATATACAACGTATTCATCAAAAATAGGTAAATCTGACTTATTTTTTGTAAAAAATTATATATATATGTTACCTGCCCAGGAGTTGCAACCATCAGCAGTTCCCGACATCCTGTTATCATGTTATCATATTGTATTACTCTGTATCAAAAACACATGTAAAAGATTGTAAAGAAATATTATATTCAGTCTGGACTTGTATCTTGCTTTGAAAACATTAAATTTAATATTTGTGAATAAAATAATTATTTTTTAAAAACTCATAAACCAGAACCACGAAAATAATTGGCGCAGTCGGTAGGATACTGAGAGGTAATTCATCGTGAAAAAACCTGCAGTATCAACTGTTAACTCGCGACGGACCGAAATTCTACAAGATTCATCGAGAATCCAAGGAATCACCCTCCGACCCAGCAGATCTCCATCGAGGAAATCAGCCAGGAATGCGACTCTTCATCAAATTGGTTGTGTGAGTTGTTTTCATTTTTATGTCCGACTGCTCGCTTTCATCTTACCCTTCCACCGCGGAAAACAGTGAGAACGAGTTAGATTTAGACTTAGATTTTACGAATTCTTACAGAAATCAAAAAGTAGATTTAACAATAATTAATTCAGTTCTTTCTAATTTATCTATAAGCGAAAATATGTCACAAATACCCAAATTTGAAACTAAATTACTTGAAATCGTTCCAAACTTCAATGGAAATCCAGCAGAATTAGCAGGATTCCTAGAAATCGCAAATGCCCTAATAAAAACTTATTGGGACCCGAAACTTGAAAATTTACATTGCGTTCAAAATATTACAGTAGTATACGGAATTTATGCAAAATTATCCGGAGCAGCCCGCGAAGTATACACTACTTGTATAACCAAAGACTGGAAAACAGTAAAAGAAACGTTAGTTGCCCATTTCGGCGACCAGCGAGATGAAAATGGCTTATTATTTGATTTAGATCAACTGAGACAAAAAGATGAATCAGCACTTCAATTTTACACAAAAGTAATGCAAAATTTAAGCTTTCTTCATAATTATGTTGAAATTCATGAATCAGAAGACACAATTAAAACAGTAAAGAAAAATTTTTATAATACACATGCGTTGAAAATATTTTTAGCTGGATTAAAAGAACCACTTGGTTCAACAATTCGCGCAATGAAGCCCACTAGTTTAGCAGAAAGTAGACAATATATAGTAGCGGAAAATAACATCAGACATTTACAAAGACCCGCTTTCAATAATAAAATTACTCAAAAACCTCAGCCTAATATGCACATTCAAAGACAAATCCCAATGCAATTTCCGAGATATCAATCTCCAACAACCTATAATTCTCCGCAACAACAATTTTATAATCAACCCCGACCATTTCCCAGTGCTCCAATAGCTTTACAGCCTAGACCAATTCAACCTCAAAGAACTTTTACAAACCAACAAGTATTTGGAAGACCTCAACCTAGACCCAATCCTACAAACGTGTGGAAACCACAAGGTTCTGCCACCCGTCAACAATTTCCTAAACCAACCCCCATGAGTGGAATATCACATGGTACTACATCAAAATTCCAAAATAACGGACAACAAAAATTTGTATCCGAGGAACTATTTAATGTAGAGCCCACCGAATTTTACGAACCAGTAGAATATTATTACGATAATTATAATGAAGTGGAAAATTACGAACAATACGGACAAAACACTTCGGTCGACACAAATGAAACCGAATACGACGTGTACGAACCCGACTCTTATGAAGATAATCAAAATTTTTGCGAAACGAGCCAGTCTCAGAACCAAACATAGAAATTCATTCCATCTATGATAAAAAAGATTTACCGTTTATAAAAATTTCGAATCCACCCTTAAAATTGTTAATAGACACCGGAGCGACAAAATCATTTTTAAATCCAGATCTTGCAGAAAAATATTTTAAACCATTTATTTAAAAGGAAAATTTTACAATTAGTTCAATATTTCAAACTACTAAACGCGATTCTTGTATTGAAATTCCAGCATTCCCCGAATTCAATAGCGACAAAAATATAAAATTCTATTTGTTTAAATTTCATCACTTTTTCGATGGATTAATTGGATATGACACCTTAAAAGACTTAAACGTCGAACTAAATATAAAACATTCTATCTTGAAAACCCCAAACACGAGTTTAAAACTATCACACTACGAATCGAAACAAAAATTATTGTTCTTTGCTCGAATAGAACCAAACACTCTCGAAACCGTAAAAATTCCAGTACATGCACCCGACGGCGATGTATTAATACCACCCACAAACATTTCGAATTGTTTAATTTATGCCCCTGTAGATATTTATAATAACACATATGAACCACAAGAAATTTATTTGTACGAACCAATTAATGCCAACCCATTTAATAATTCTGAATTCGAATTATTTAATGTCACAGTCAATGACGATGTAAATAATATCCAATATCAAGACAAATCAGACTTAACTAAATTAATTAGAACCGACCACATGAATACGGAAGAAACACATCAAATTTCAAAATTAGTCAAATCATTTTCTGATATATTTTATCGAGAAGGAACTCCACTAACTTTTACAAACAAGATCAAACATCGAATAATCACAAAAGATGAAATTCCAGTACACTCAAAATCCTATAGATATCCATTCATTCACAAACCCGAAGTCGAGAAACAAATTAACAACATGTTAGAACAGGGAATCATACGACCCAGTGATTCGCCTTGGTCATCACCTATTTGGATCGTTCCAAAAAAGGTTGATGCTTCTGGCAAACAAAAATGGCGTATAGTCGTCGATTATCGCAAGATAAACGAGAAGACTGTAGATGACCGTTACCCTATCCCGAATATATCCGACATTCTTGACCGACTTGGACGATCAAAATACTTTTCAACATTAGACTTGGCAAGTGGATTTCATCAGATTGAAATGCACCCGGACGACATACAGAAAACCGCTTTTAACGTAGAACACGGACACTATGAATTTTTACGAACACCTTTTGGCTTAAAAAACGCACCAGCCACTTTTCAGCGAGTTATGGATAACATATTACGAGAATATTTAAACAAAATTTGCTTTGTTTTTATGGACGATATAATAGTATTTTCTGCATCTCTTCAAGAGCATATTTCAAATTTAAAAAGTATTTTCCAAAAATTACGCGAAAGTAACCTTAAGGTACAACTCGATAAGTCCGAATTTCTAAAAACAGAAGTCACATTTTTAGGTCACTTAATTACATCAGACGGCATAAAACCTAACCCCGAGAAGATCAAAGCAATTAGAAATTACCCCTTACCAAAAACTACGCGAGAAATAAAAGCATTTTTGGGATTACTCGGATATTATCGCAAATTCATAAAAAATTTCGCAAATCTAACAAAACCTTTAACTTCATGCTTGAAAAAAGACGCCAAAATCGATACACAAAATCCAAATTACATAAATTGTTTCAATATCTGTAAAAATTTGTTAGCTAATGAACCTATTTTGCAACACCCTGATTTCGAGAAACCTTTCATTTTAACGACAGACGCGAGCAATTTCGCGATTGGTGCCGTACTGTCACAAGGAAAAGTAGGATCAGATCTGCCTATATCTTATGCCAGCCGTACGTTAAATGATTCAGAAACTAAATACTCCACAATTGAAAAGGAGCTATTAGCCATAGTATGGGCAGTGAAACATTTCAGGCCTTATCTATTCGGTCGTAAATTTGTCATCTATACGGACCACAGACCTTTACAATGGTTATTTTCATTAAAAGAACCCAATTCGAAACTCGTAAGATGGCGACTTAAACTCGAAGAATATGATTACCAAATTGTTTATAAAAAAGGTTCCCTAAATTTAAACGCAGACGCATTATCTCGTATTCAAATCAATGCCAACGAAACAAATGAGAACTCCGAAGGAATATTCGAATACATAGAAAATTTTAACAAAAATTTTTCTATCACTAATAAACAAGAGAATGAAAATAATTTAGATAATGTCTCTTTAGTAGTTCAAACCGATAATGAAAATCAAGATGAAATTATTTCAGACAATGAAACAGTTCACACGAACACAGAAAATCCGATCGTAGGAATACCTATTTGTGATAAACCAGTTAATTTCGGAACAAACCAAATTATTATATCAGAAGTAAATTTTGATCCCCAAAAACCAAAAATTATAAAATTATTTGAAAACACACAACGTTTCCTTGTACAAATTTCGAAAAACAATTTTGCTCGAGATATAATTAATTTCATAAAAGAATACATCATCCCGAAAGTTAAATATTGCTTATACTTTGAAGATCCAATATATGAAAAATTCAGTTCAATTATTCAAAAATATTTCAAAAACTCACAAATAAATTTAGTAAGATATACTCAAAAATTATTAGATGTCGTAGACTCAGAAGATATTAAAGAAACTATTCAAAATTATCACGAAAGCAAAACTAATCACAGAGGAATCGATGAAACAGAGAAAGAAATTAGAAAGAAATACTATTGGCCTAATTTGAGGAAATCAGTTCAAACTTACATTAATGAATGTGAAGTATGTTTAAAAACTAAATATGACAGAATCCCTATTAAACCAAAATTTAATATTTCTCCAACCCCAACTAAACCTTTTGAAATTTTACATATTGACTCGATAACTTTAGAAAAACAAAAATTCTTAACGATAATTGATGCTTTCTCAAGATATGCTCAAGCCTATAGATTGAATTCCGGACAAGGCATAGAAGTTGTGAATAATCTTGTTAAATATTTCACCCATCATGGGATACCAAATCAAATAATTTCGGACAATGGCTTAGAATTTAAAAATTCATTAGTTAAAGAATTATTAGAAGTACATAAAGTAAAACTCCATTTTATAACATCACAACATCCAGAATCAAACGGGTTAATAGAAAGATTTCATTCGACCCTTGTGGAACATATAAGACTACTAAACAATCAGAACGAATATAACAAAGAACCAATTGAAATGAAAGTCAACTACGCTTTGCTAGCATACAATAATTCTATCCATTCTGCTACAAAATTTAAACCGTGCGAGATTATATCAGGACACATTGACGTAAACTCACCCCTAGACCTTGAATTGGAAAAGCAACTAGTTAATAATTATATAATCAATCACAAAGAAAAAATTAAACTGCTATACAATAAAATCAGAGATACAAACGAGCAATACAAACAAAAAACTATTGATTACGCAAATAAAAATCGCGAAGATCTACCTGAAATACCTAAAACAATTTACGTAAAAAATAAACAAAAGCAAAGCAAAACGAATAACAAATTCAAACCAGAAGAAATTGAAAAAATTAATCCAAATCTAAAAACCGCCGAAATAAAACCACAACACGGCAACACTTCTACAAACATCCACCTAAGTAACATAAAAAGACCCAGACAAAAAACCTATGACTTTAAAAAACAGAATAAGACTAAAAACAAATTCAAAATCTTAGAAAATAAAATTCTAAAACCAGCATAATTTCACAGACTCTCGACTCTGTACATAACGATGACGAAGACACAAGAAGTTCTAATCCAGAATCTATCCAACAATCCTGGAATCCTCCCATTTAAATTAGGACAAGCAAGAATTAAAACCGCTTCCCACACATTCCTTCATTACGTTGACCTCAAATCCCTATCTAATCGAGTAGATTTATTAAATGAAAGCCTATCTAAAATAAAAGAAACAATAAACTCTGCTACCCCCGACATTTTCACTGTATTAAACAATTATTACGAACACTTGAAATACCAATTATCAGTTGTAACTAAAAAATTAAGAAATTTCTACCCAGAAAAACGGCAAAAACGTGGTATTATCAATCCTTTAGGATCTCTTATCAAGTTTATAACAGGAAATATGGATAATGCTGACGCCGAAGAAATTCATGATAACATACTTAAATTACAAAGTAATCAAAAATCAATCGTAACTAAATTAAACAATCAGATATCACTTTCGAAAAATATAATGTCTTCTATCAATGAAACGATGACATCAATAATCAAAAATCAAAATAATATAGAAAATAAAACAAATGAGATAATCAAATCAATTAATAACTCAAGTTTCTCGTTTTCCCATTATTTGATTATACAAGAAATTTTAGAAGAAATTAAATATAATATTGATTCATTAGTGCACTATTTGGAAGAAATTGAAAACGCGGTAACATTTGCTATTTTGGAAACTGTACACCCAAGCATAATTTCCTTTGAAGATTTGAAACATGCCATTAGCGAATTATTATCCATTTACGATCACAAACAATTATTATTTCCAAACATTGAAGACGTTTCTAGATATTATCACGTAATTAAAATTAAAGTACATATTAGTAACGAAAAAATTATGTTTTCACTTGATTTCCCGCTGGTACACCCAGAAACATTCGATCATTACCATTTATACTCCATTCCAAACGTTAATCAATCTACAATTATCCCACCTGCTACTTATCTATCCTTAAACAACAACGCATACCAATACACCAACGAGAAGTGTATAGACCTAGAGTCGAAATTCCTATGCGACAACACAAATCTCCTTCCAATGGAAAAAGATGAAGAATGTCTAACTTCAATATTAACCACCGATACCACTGCCAATAATTGCCAATATGTGCCAGTAAAAATTAGACAAAAAATTGTATTAGAAATAAACAAAGCACATTACATTGGAATATTTCCTACACCGCAACAAATAAAAACAACGTGCAGTAGAAATACCATCGCTTCCCTTCAAGGAACCTATCTATTCATTATACCACCAAACTGCTCAATCAAAATCTCATCCTATGCGTATTCCAATAAAATAAACTCCATACCTGGTCATCCAATCAACTTAGAAAAAATCAACATAAGAAGTCCTACAACCCTACAAGTTGAAAAACTAAAACTGGACAAGACACCACTGGACAAACTACATCAACTCCAACTACAAGAAATTGAAGAAATCGACATCGATCCGATGAAGACAGAATACAAATACTCCGTGGCCGCAATAATAGGAGTCATCTGCCTGTCATTGGTGATCACAACATATTTTTTGTTCAAAATAAAAAATAAATTTTTCCAGAATACAATTCCCAGGACTCCCACGCAGATTGACGAAACTCAAGTCGTTCCGCCCTAGAGTTTCTTCTTAAGGAGGAAGGTGTTACCTGCCCAGGAGTTGCAACCATCAGCAGTTCCCGACATCCTGTTATCATGTTATCATATTGTATTACTCTGTATCAAAAACACATGTAAAAGATTGTAAAGAAATATTATATTCAGTCTGGACTTGTATCTTGCTTTGAAAACATTAAATTTAATATTTGTGAATAAAATTATTATTTTTTAAAAACTCATAAACCAGAACCACGAAAATAATTTATATATATATATATATATATATATATATATATATATATATATATATATATATATATTTGCTTCTGCCGCTGAATTTTATAATTTATCATCATATTTTATCCGTAGTATAGGTCCAAAAGCATGTTTATGAATGTTTTAACAAAAATATCCATTTCAAAAATAGGTAAAATCTGACATTATTTTTGTAAAAAATCATATAAATATTTGTTCCGGGCCCGAATTTTATGATTTTTCATCATATTTTAGCTAAAAGAAAACATTGCAACAAGAAAATTGCTATTTCAAGTGTGTTAGGTATTCTAGAATCCAACCCATGTAGCTTACAATATACAAAGTATTCTCAAAAATATGTAAAATCTGACTTTTTTTTTTGTAAAAAATCATATAAATATTTGCTTCTTCGCCCGAATTTTATAATTTTTCATCATATTTTATCCACAGTATAGGTCCAAAAGCATGTTTATGAATGTTTTAACAAAAAAATCCATTTCAAGAATAGGTAAACTCTGACTTTATTTTTGTAAAAAATCATATAAATATTTGCTTCCGCGCCCGAATTTTATAAATTTTCATCAAATTTTATCCACAGTATAGGTCCAAAAGCATGTTTATGAATGTTTTAACAAAAATATCTATTTCAAGAATAGGTAAAATCTGACTTTATTTTTGTAAAAAATCATATAAATATTTGCTTCCGCGCCGGAATTTTAAGATATTTATCATACTTTAGGTAAAAGAAAACATTGCAACAAGAAAATTGCTTTTTCAAGTGTGGTTGGTATTCTAGAATCCAGCCAATGAAGCTTACAATATACAACGTATTCATCCAAAATAGGTAAAATCTGACTTAATTTTTGTAAAAAATTATATAAATATTTGCTTTTGCGCCCGAATTTTATAATTTTTCATTATATTTTATCCACAGTATAGGTTGAAAAGCATGTTTATTAATGTTTTAACAAAAATATCCATTTCAAGAATAGGCAAAATCTGAGTTTATTTTTGTAAAAAATCATATAAACATTTGCTTCCGCGCCCGAATTTTATGATTTTTCATCATATTTTAGCTAAAGGAAAACATTGCAACAAGAAAATTGCTATTTCAAGTGTTTTAGGTATTCTAGATTACAGCCCATGTAGCTTACAATATACAACGTATTCATCAAAAATAGTTAAAATCAGACTTTATTTTTGTAAAAAAGCATATAAATATTTGCTTCCGCGCCCGAATTTTATGATTTTTCATCATATTTTAGCTAAAAGAAAACATTGCAACAAGAAAATTGCTATTTCAAGTGTGTTAGGTATTCTAGCATCCAGCCTATGTAGCTTACAATATACAACGTACTCATCAAAAATTGGTAAAATTGGTAAAATCTGACAAAAATATCCATTTCAAGAATAGGTAAAATCTGATTTTTTATTTGCAAAAAATCATATAAATATTTGCTTCCGTGCCCGAATTTTATGATTTTTCATCATAATTTAGGTAAAAGAAAACATTGCAACAATAAAATTGCTATTTCAAGTGTGGTAGGTATTCTTGAATCCAGCCAATGAAGCTTACAATATACAACGTATTCATCAAAAATAGGTAAAATCTGACTTTATTTTTGTAAAAAATTATATAAATATTTGCTTCCGCGCCCGAATTTTATAATTTTTCATCATATTTTATCCATAGTATAGGTCCAAAAGCATGTTTATGAATGTTTTAACAAAAATATCCATTTCAAGAATAGGTAAAATCTGACTTTATTTTTGTAAAAAATCATATAAATATTTGCTTCCGCGCCGGAATTTTATGATTTTTTATCATAATTTAGGTAAAAGAAAACATTGCAACAAGAAAATTGCTTTTTTAAGTATGGTTGGTATTCTAGAATCCAGCCAATGAAGCTTACAATATACAACGTATTCATCCAAAATATGTAAAATCTGACTTTATTTTTGTAAAAATTCATATAAATATTTGCTTCCGCGCCTGAATTTTATGATTTTTCATCATATTTTAGCTAAATGAAAACATTGCAACAAGAAAATTGCTATTTAAAGTGTGGTAGGTATTCTAGAATCCAGCCAATGAAGCTTACAATATACAACGTATTCATTAAAAATAGGTAAAATCTGACTTTTTTTTTTGTAAAAAATCATAAATATTTGCTTCCGCGCCCGAATTTTATAATTTTTCATCATATTTATCCACAGTATAGGTCCAAAAGCATGTTTATGAATTTTTTAACAAAAATATCCATTTAAGAATAGGTAATATCTGACTTAATTTTTGTAAAAAAAACCATATAAATATTTGCTTACGCGCCCGAATTTTATGATTTTTCATCATAATTTAGGTAAAAGAAAACATTGCAACAAGAAAATTGCTATTTCAAGTGTGGTAGGTATTCTAGAATCCAGCCAATGAAGCTTACAATATACAACGTATTCATTAAAAATAGGTAAAATCTGACTTTTTTTTGTAAAAAATTATATAAATATTTGCTTCCGCGCCCGAATTTTATAATTTTTCATCATATTTTATCCATAGTATAGGTCCAAAAACATGTTTATGAATGTTTTAACAAAAATATCCTTTTCAAAAATAGGTAAAATCTGACTTTATTTTTGTAAAAAATCATATAAATATTTAATTCCGCGCCCCAATTTTATAATTTTTCATCATATTTTAGCTAAAAGAAAACATTGCAACAAGAAAATTGCTATTTCAAGTGTGTTAGGTAATCTAGAATCCAGCCTATGTAGCTTACAATATACAACGTATTCATCAAAAATTGGTAAAATCTGACTTTAATTTTGTAAAAAATTAACAAATATTTGCTTCCGCGCCCGAATTTTATAATTTTTCTTCATATTTTATCCACAGTATAGGTCCAAAAGCATGTTTATGAATGTTTTAACAAAAATATCCATTTCAAGAATAGGTAAAATCTGACTTTATTTTTGTAAAAAATCATATAAATATTTGCTTCCGCGCCCGAATTTTATGATTTTTTATCATTATTTAGGTAAAAGAAAACATTGCAACAAAAAAATTGCTATTTCAAGTGTGGTAGGTATTCTAGAATCCAAACAATAAAGCTTACAATATACAACGTATTCATCAAAAGTAGGTAAAATCTGACTTTATTTTTGTAAAAAATTATATAAATATTTGCTTCCGCGCCCGAATTTTATAATTTATCATCATATTTTATCCGTAGTATAGGTCCAAAAGCATGTTTATGAATGTCTTAACAAAAATATACATTTCAAAAATAGGTAAAATCTGAATTTATTTTTGTAAAAAATCATATAAATATTTGCTTCCGCGCCCAAATTTTATGATTTTTCATTATATTTTAGCTAAAAGAAAACATTGCAACAAGAAAATTGCTTTTTCAAGTGTGGTAGGTATTCTAGAATCCAGCCCATGTAGCTTACAATATACAACGTATTCATCAAAAATTGGTCAAATCTGACTTTATTTTTGTAAAAAATCATATAAATATTTGCTTCCGCGCCCGAATTTTATAATTTTTCATCATATTTTATCCATAGTATAGATCCAAAAGCATGTTTATGAATGTTTTAACAAAAATATCCATTTCAAGAATAGGTAAAATCTGACTTTAGTTTTATAAAAAATCATATAAATAATTGCTTCCGAGCCCGAATTCTAATATTTTTCATCATAATTTTAGTTAAAAGAAAACATTGCAACAAGAAAATTGCTATTTCAAGATGTAGTAGGTATACTAGAATCCAGCTAATGAAGCTTACAATATACAACGTATTCATAAAAAATAGGTAAAATCTGACTTTACTTTTATAAAAAATTAGATAAATATTTGCTTCCGCGCCCGAATTTTATAATTTTTCATCATATGTTATCCATAGTATAGGTCTAAAAGCATGTTTATAGATGTTTTAACAAAAATATCCATTTCAAAAATAGGTAAAATCTGACTTTATTTTTGTAAAAAATCATATAAATATTTGCTTCCGCGCCCGAATTTTATGATATTTCATCATATTTTAGCTGAAAGAAACATTGCAACAAGAAAATTGCTATTTCAAGTGTGTTAGGTATTTTAGAATCCAGCCCATGTAGCTTACAATATACAAGGTATTCATCAAAAATAGGTAAAATCTGACTTTTTTTTTGTAAAAAATCATATAAATATTTGCCTTCGCGCCCGAATTTTATAATTTTTCATCATATTTTATCCACAGTATAGGTCCAAAAGCATGTTTATGAATGTTTTAACAAAAATATCCATTTCAAGAATAGGTAAAATCTGACTTAATTTTTATAAAAAAAACCATATAAATATTTGCTTCCGCGCCTGAATTTTATGATTTTTCATCATAATTTAGGTAAAAGAAAACATTGCAACAAGAAAATTGCTATTTCAATTGTGGTAGGTATTCTAGAATCCAGCCAATGAAGCTTACAACATACAACGTATTCATCAAAAATAGGTAAAATCTGACTTTATTTTTGTAAAAAATTATATAAATATTTGCTTCCGCGCCCGAATTTTATAACTTTTCATCTTATTTTATCCATAGTATAGGTCCAAAAGCATGTTTATGAATGTTTTAACAAAAATATCCATTTCAAAAATAGGTAAAATCTGACGTTATTTTTGTAAAAAATCATATAAATATTTGCTTCCGCGCCCGAATTTTATGATTTTTCATCATATTTTAGCTAAAAGAAAACATTGCAACAAGAAAATTGCTATTTCAAGTGTGTTAGGTATTCTAGCATCCAGCCCATGTAGCTTAAAATATACAACGTATTCATCAAAAATTGGTAAAATCTGACTTTATTTTTGTAAAAAAAATATATAAATATTTGCTTCCGCGGCCGAATTTTATAATTTTTCTTCATATTTTATCCACAGTATAGGTCCAAAAGCATGTTTATGAATGTTTTAACAAAAATATCCATTTCAAGAATAGGTACGCGCTATCTCAGAGTTTGTAAAAAATCATATAAATATTTGCTTCCGCGCCCGAATTTTATGATTTTTTATCATAATTTAGGTAAAAGAAAACATTACAACAAGAAAATTGCTATTTCAAGTGTGGTAGGTATTCTAGAATCCAGCCAATGAAGCTTACAATATACAACGTATTCATCAAAAATAGGTAAAGTCTGACTTTATTTTTGTAAAAAATTATATAAATATTTGCTTCCGCGCCCGAATTTTATAACTTTTCATCTTATTTTATCCATAGTATAGGTCCAAAAGCATGTTTATGAATGTTTTAACAAAAATATCCATTTCAAGAATAGGTAAAATCTGACGTTATTTTTGTAAAAAATCATATAAATATTTGCTTCCGCGCCCGAATTTTATGATTTTTCATCATATTTTAGCTAAAAGAAAACATTGCAACAAGAAAATTGCTATTTCAAGTGTGTTAGGTATTCTAGCATCCAGCCCATGTAGCTTAAAATATACAACGTATTCATCAAAAATTGGTAAAATCTGACTTTATTTTTGTAAAAAAATATATAAATATTTGCTTCCGCGGCCGAATTTTATAATTTTTCTTCATATTTTATCCACAGTATAGGTCCAAAAGCATGTTTATGAATGTTTTAACAAAAATATCCATTTCAAAAATAGGTAAGATCTGACTTTATTTTTGTAAAAAATCATATAAATATTTGCTTCCCCGCCCGAATTTTATGATTTTTTATCATAATTTAGGTAAAAGAAAACATTACAACAAGAAAATTGCTATTTCAAGTGTGGTAGGTATTCTAGAATCCAGCCAATGAAGCTTACAATATACAACGTATTCATCAAAAATAGGTAAAGTCTGACTTTATTTTTGTAAAAAATTATATAAATATTTGCTTCCGCGCCCGAATTTTATAATTTTTTATCATATTTTATTCATAGTATAGGTCCAAAAGCATGTTTATGAATGTTTAAACAAAAATATCTATTTCAAAAATAGGTAAAATCTGACTTTATTTTTGTAAAAAAATCATATAAATATTTGCTTCCGCGCCCGACTTTTATGATTTTTAATCATATTTTAGCTAAAAGAAAACATTGCAACAAGAAAATTGCTATTTCAAGTGTGGTAGGTATTCTAGAATCCAGCCAATGAAGCTTACAATATACAACGTATTTATCAAAAATAGGTAAAATCTGACTTTATTTTTGTAAAAAATTATATAAATATTTGCTTCCGCGCCCGAATTTTATAATTTTTTATCATATTTTATCCATAGTATAGGTTAGGTATTCTAGAATCTAGCACATGTAGCTTACAATATACAACGTATTCATCAAAAATAGGTAAAATCTGACTTTTTTTTGTAAAAAATCATATAAATATTTGCTTCCGCGCCCGAATTTTATAATTTTTTTTCATATTTTAGCCACAGTATAGGTCCAAAAGCATGATTATGAATGTTTTAACAAAAATATCCATTTCAAGAATAGGTAAAACCTGACTTTATGTTTGTAAAAAATCATATAAATATTTGCTTCCGCGCCCGAATTTTATGATTTTTTATCATAATTTAGGTAAAAGAAAACTGCAACAAGAAAATTGCTATTTCAAGTGCGGTAGGTATACTAGAATCCAGCCAATGAAGCTTACAATATACAACATATTCATCAAAAATAGGTAAAATCTGACTTTATTTTCGTAAAAAATCATATAAATATTTGCTTTCGCGCCCGAATTTTATGATTTTACATCATATTTTAGCTAAACGAAAACATTGCAACAAGAAAATTGCTATTTCAAGTGTATTAGGTATTCTAGAATCTTGCCCATGTAGCTTACAATATACAACGTATTCATCAAAAATTAGGTAAAATCTGACTTTTTTTTGTAAAAAATCAAATAAATATTTGCTTCCGCGCCCGAATTTTATAATTTATCATCATATTTTATCCGCAGTATAGGTCCAAAAGCATGTTTATGAATGTTTTAACAAAAATATCCATTTCAAAAATAGGTAAAATCTGACTTTGTTTTGTAAAAAATCATATAAATATTTGTTCCGGGCCCGAATTTTATGATTTTTCATCATATTTTAGCTAAAAGAAAACATTGCAACAAGAAAATTGCTATTTTAAGTGTGTTAGGTATTCTAGAATCTAGCCCATGTAGCTTACAATATACAACGTATTCATCAAAAATAGGTCAAATCTGACTTTTTTTTTGTAGAAAATCATATAAATATTTGCTTCCGCGCCCGAATTTTATAAATTTTCATCATATTCAATCCACAGTATAGGTCCAAAAGCATGTTTATAAATGTTTTAACAAAAATATCCATTTCAAGAATAGGTAAAATCTGGCTATATTTTTGTAAAAAATCATATTAATATTTGCTTCCGCGCCCGAATTTTATGATTTTTCATCATAATTTAGGTAAAAGAAAACATTGCAACAATAAAATTGCTATTTCAAGTGTGGTAGGTATTCTAGAATCCAGCCAATGAAGCTTGCAATATACAACGTATTTATCAAAAATAGGTAAAATCTGACTTTATTTTTGTAAAAAATCATATAAATATATGCTTCCGCGCCCAAATTTTATAATTTTTCATCATATTTTATCCACAGTATAGGTCCAAAAGCATGTTTATGAATGTTTTGACAAAAATATTCATTTCAAGAATAGGTAAAATCTGACTTTATTTTTGTAAAAAATCATATAAATATTTGCTTCCGCGCTCGAATTTTATGATTTTTCATTATATTTTAGCTAAAAGAAAACATTGCAACAAGAAAATTGCTATTTGAAGTGTGTTAGGTAATCTAGAATCCAGCCCATATAGTTTACAATATACAACGTATTCATCAAAAATAGGTAAAATCTGACTTTATTTTTGTAAAAAATTATATAAATATTTGCTTCCGCGCCCGAAATTTATAATTTTTTATCATATTTTATCCATAGTATAGGTCCAAAAGCATGTTTATGAATGTTTATACAAAAATATCCATTTCAAGAATAGGTAAAATCTGACTTTATTTTTGTAAAAAATCATATAAATATTTGCTTCCGCGCCCGAATTTTATGATATTTCATCATATTTTAGCTGAAAGAAACATTGCAACAAGAAAATTGCTATTTCAAGTGTGTTAGGTATTTTAGAATCCAGCCCATGTAGCTTACAATATACAAGGTATTCATCAAAAATAGGTAAAATCTGACTTTTTTTTTGTAAAAAAACATATAAATATTTGCCTTCGCGCCCGAATTTTATAATTTTTCATCATATTTTATCCACAGTATAGGTCCAAAAGCATGTTTATGAATGTTTTAACAAAAATATCCATTTCAAGAATAGGTAAAATCTGACTATATTTTTGTAAAAAAATCATATAAATATTTGCTTCCGCGCCCGAATTTTATGATTTTTCATCATATTTTAGCTAAACGAAAACATTGCAACAAGAAAATTGCTATTTCAAGTGTATTTGGTATTCTAGAATCTAGCCCATGTAGCTTACAATATACAACGTATTCATCAAAAATAGGTAAAATCTGACTTTTTTTTTGTAAAAAATCATATAAATATTTGCTTCCGCGCCCGCATTTTATAATTTTTCATCATGTTTTATCCACAGTATAGGTCCAAAAGCATGTTTATGAATGTTTTAACAAATATATCCATTTCAAGAATAGGTAAAATCTGACTTTATTTTTGTAAAAAATCATATAAATATTTGCTTCCGCGCCCGAATTTTATGATTATTTATCATAATTTAGGTAAAAGAAAACATTGCAACAAGAAAATTGCTATTTCAAGTGTGGTAGGTATTCTAGAATCCAGCGAATGAAGCTTACAATATACAACGTATTCATCAAATATAGGTAAAATCTGACTTTATTTTTGTAAAAAATTATATATATATATATATATATATATATATATATATATTTGCTTCCGCGCAAGAATTTTATAATTTATCATCATATATTATCCGTAGTATAGGTCCAAAAGCATGTTTATGAATGTTTTAACAAAAATATCCAATTCAAAAATAAGTAAAATCTGACTTTATTTTTGTAAAAAATCATATAAATATTTGTTCCGGGCCCGAATTTTATGATTTTTTATCATATTTTAGCTAAAAGAAAACATTGCAACGAGAAAATTGCTATTTCAAGTGTGTTAGGTATTCTAGAATCTAGCCCATGTAGCTTACAATATGCAACATATTCATCAAAAATAGGTAAAATCTGACTTTATTTTTGTAAAAAATCATATAAATATTTGCTTCCGCGCCCGAATTTTATAATTTTTTTTCATATTTCAGCCACAGTATAGGTCCAAAAGAATGTTTATGAATGTTTTAACAAAAATATCCATTTCAAGAATAGGTAAAATCTGACTTTATTTTTGTAAAAAATCATATAAATATTTGCTTCCGCGCCCGAATTTTATGATTTTTTATCATACTTTAGGTAAAAGAAAACATTGCAACAAGAAAATTGCTATTTCAAGTACGGTAGGTATTCTAGAATCCAGCCAATGAAGCTTACGTTATACAACGTAATCATCAAAAATAGGTAAAATCTACGCGCTATCTCAGAGTAAATCATATAAATATTTGCTTCCGCGCCCGAATTTTATGATTTTTCATCATATTTTAGCTAAAAGAAAACATTGCAACAAGAAAATTGCTATTTCAAGTGTGTTAGGTATTCTAGCATCCATGTAGCTTACAATATACAACGTATTCATCAAAAATTGGTAAAATCTGACTTTATTTTTGTAAAAAATTATATAAATATTTGCTTCCGCGCCCGAATTTTATAATTTTTTATCATAGTTTATCCATAGTATAGGTTAGGTATTCTAGAATCCAGCCCATATAGCTTACAATATACAACGTATTCATAAAAAATAGGTAAAATCTGACTTTTTTTTTGTAAAAAATCATATAAATATTTGTTTCCGCGCCCGAATTTTATAATTTTTTTTCATATTTCAGCCACAGTATAGGTCCAAAAGCATGTTTATGAATGTTTTAACAAAAATATCCATTTCAAGAATAGGTAAAATCTGACTTTATTTTTGTAAAAAATCATATAAATATTTGCTTCCGCGCCCGAATTTTATGATTTTTTATCATAATTTAGGTAAAAGAAAACATTGCAACAAGAAAATTGCTATTTCAAGTGCGGTAGGAATTCTAGAATCCAGCAAATGAAGCTTACATTATACAACGTATTCATCAAAAATAAGTAAAATCTGACTTTATTTTTGTAAAAAATCATATAAATATTTGCTTCCGTGCCCGAATTTTATGATTTTTCATCATATTTTAGCTAAAAGAAAACATTGCAACAAGAAAATTTCTATTTCAAGTGTGTTAGGTATTCTAGCATCCATGTAGCTTACATTATACAATGTATTCATCAAATATTGGTAAAATCTGACTTTATTTTTGTAAAAAATTATATAAACATTTGCTTCCGCGCCCGAATTTTATAATTTTTTATCATATTTTATCCATAGTATAGGTTAGGTATTCTAGAATCTAGCCCATGTAGCTTACAATATACAACGTATTCATCAAAAATAGGTAAAATCTGACTATTATTTGTAAAAAATCATATAAATATTTGCTTCCGCGCCCGAATTTTATAATTTTTTTTCATATTTCAGCCACAGTATAGGTCCAAAAGCATGTTTATGAATGTTTTAACAAAAATATCCATTCCAAGAATAGGTAAAATCTGACTTTATTTTTGTAAAAAATCATATAAATATTTGCTTCCGCGCCCGAATTTTATGACTTTTCATCATAATTTAGGTAAAAGAAAACATTGCAACAATAAAATTGCTATTTCAAGTGTGGTAGGTATTCTAGAATCCAGCCAATGAAGCTTGCAATATACAACGTATTCATCAAAAATAGGTAAAATCTGACTTAATTTTTGTAAAAAATCATATAAATATTTGCTTCCGCGCCCAAATTTTATAATTTTTCATCATATTTTATCCACAGTATAGGTCCAAAAGCATGTTTATGAATGTTTTGACAAAAATATCCATTTCAAGAATAGGTAAAATCTGACTTTATTTTTGTAAAAAATTATATAAATATTTGCTTCCGCGCCCGAATTTTATAATTTTTTATCATATTTTATCGATAGTATAGGTTAGGTATTCTAGAATCTAGCCCATGTAGCTTACAATATACAACGTATTCATCAAAAATAGGTAAAATCTGACTTTTTTTTGTAAAAAATCATATAAATATTTGCTTCCGCGCCCGAATTTTATAATTTTTTTTCATATTTCAGCCACAGTATAGGTCCAAAAGCATATTTATGAATGTTTTAACAAAAATATCCATTCCAAGAATAGGTAAAATCTGACTTTATTTTTGTAAAAAATCATATAAATATTTGCTTCCGCGCCCGAATTTTATGATTTTTCATCATAATTTAGGTAAAAGAAAACATTGCAACAATAAAATTGCTATTTCAAGTGTGGTAGGTATTCTAGAATCCAGCCAATGAAGCTTGCAATATACAACGTATTCATCAAAAATAGGTAAAATCTAACTTTATTTTTGTAAAAAATCATATAAATATTTGCTTCCGCGCCCAAATTTTATAATTTTTCATCATATTTTATCCACAGTATAGGTCCAAAAGCATGTTTATGAATGTTTTGACAAAAATATCCATTTCAAGAATAGGTAAACTCTGACTTTATTTTTGTAAAAAATTATATAAATATTTGCTTCCGCGCCCGAATTTTATAATTTTTTATCATATTTTATCCATAGTATAGGTTAGGTATTCTAGAATCTAGCCCATGTAGCTTACAATATACAACGTATTCATCAAAAATAGGTAAAATCTGAATTTTTTTTGTAAAAAATCATATAAATATTTGCTTCCGCGCCCGAATTTTATAATTTTTTTTCATATTTCAGCCACAGTTTAGGTCCAAAAGCATGTTTATGAATGTTTTAACAAAAATGTCCATTCCAAGAATAGGTAAAATCTGACTTTATTTTTGTAAAAAATCATATAAATATTTGCTTCCGCGCCCGAATTTTATTATTTTTCATCATAATTTAGGTAAAAGAAAACATTGCAACAATAAAATTGCTATTTCAAGTGTGGTAGGTATTCTAGAATCCAGCCAATGAAGCTTGCAATATACAACGTATTCATCAAAAATAGGTAAAATGTGACTTTATTTTTGTAAAAAATTATACAAATATTTGCTTCCGCGGCCGAATTTTATAATTTTTTATCATATTTTATCCATAGTATAGGTCCAAAAGCATGTTTATGAATGTTTTAACAAAAATATCCATTTTAAAAATAGGTAAAATCTAACTTTATTTTTGTAAAAAATTATATAAATATTTGCTTCCGCGCCCGAATTTTATAATTTTTTATCATATTTTATCCATAGTATAGGTTAGGTATTCTAGAATCTAGCCCATGTAGCTTACAATATACAACGTATTCATCAAAAATAGGTAAAATCTGACTTTATTTTTGTAAAAAATCATATAAATATTTGCTTCCGCGCCCAAATTTTATGATTTTTCATCATAATTTAGGTAAAAGAAAACATTGCAACAATAAAATTGCTATTTCAAGTGTATTAGGTATTCTAGAATCTAGCCCATGTAGCTTACAATATACAACGTATTCATCAAAAATAGGTAAAATCTGACTTTTTTTTTCCAAAAAATCATATAAATATTTGCTTCCGCGCCCGAATTTTATAATTTTTTTTCATATTTCAGCCACAGTATAGGTCCAAAAGCATGTTTATGAATGTTTTAACAAAAATATCCATTTGAAGAATAGGTAAAATCTGACTTTATTTTTGTAAAAAATCATATAAATATTTGCTTCCGCGCCCGAATTTTATGATTTTTTTTATCATAATGTAGGTAAAAGAAAACATTGCAACAAGAAAATTGCTATTTCAAGTGCGGTAGGTATTCTCACAATCCAGCCAATGAAGCTTACATTATACAACGTATTCATCAAAAATAGGTAAAATCTGACTTAATTTTTGTAAAAAATTATATAAATATTTGCTTCCGCGCCCGAATTTTATAATTTTTTATCATATTTTATCGATAGTATAGGTTAGGTATTCTAGAATCTAGCCCATGTAGCTTACAATATACAACGTATTCATCAAAAATAGGTAAAATCTGACTTTTTTTTGTAAAAAATCATATAAATATTTGCTTCCGCGCCCGAATTTTATAATTTTTTTTCATATTTCAGCCACAGTATAGGTCCAAAAGCATGTTTATGAATGTTTTAACAAAAATATCCATTCCAAGAATAGGTAAAATCTGACTTTATTTTTGTAAAAAATCATATAAATATTTGCTTCCGCGCCCGAATTTTATGATTTTTCATCATAATTTAGGTAAAAGAAAACATTGCAACAATAAAATTGCTATTTCAAGTGTGGTAGGTATTCTAGAATCCAGCCAATGAAGCTTGCAATATACAACGTATTCATCAAAAATAGGTAAAATCTAACTTTATTTTTGTAAAAAATCATATAAATATTTGCTTCCGCGCCCAAATTTTATAATTTTTCATCATATTTTATCCACAGTATAGGTCCAAAAGCATGTTTATGAATGTTTTGACAAAAATATCCATTTCAAGAATAGGTAAACTCTGACTTTATTTTTGTAAAAAATTATATAAATATTTGCTTCCGCGCCCGAATTTTAAAATTTTTTATCATATTTTATCCATAGTATAGGTTAGGTATTCTAGAATCTAGCCCATGTAGCTTACAATATACAACGTATTCATCAAAAATAGGTAAAATCTGAATTTTTTTTGTAAAAAATCATATAAATATTTGCTTCCGCGCCCGAATTTTATAATTTTTTTTCATATTTCAGCCACAGTTTAGGTCCAAAAGCATGTTTATGAATGTTTTAACAAAAATGTCCATTCCAAGAATAGGTAAAATCTGACTTTATTTTTGTAAAAAATCATATAAATATTTGCTTCCGCGCCCGAATTTTATTATTTTTCATCATAATTTAGGTAAAAGAAAACATTGCAACAATAAAATTGCTATTTCAAGTGTGGTAGGTATTCTAGAATCCAGCCAATGAAGCTTGCAATATACAACGTATTCATCAAAAATAGGTAAAATGTGACTTTATTTTTGTAAAAAATTATACAAATATTTGCTTCCGCGGCCGAATTATATAATTTTTTATCATATTTTATCCATAGTATAGGTCCAAAAGCATGTTTATGAATGTTTTAACAAAAATATCCATTTTAAAAATAGGTAAAATCTAACTTTATTTTTGTAAAAAATTATATAAATATTTGCTTCCGCGCCCGAATTTTATAATTTTTTATCATATTTTATCCATAGTATAGGTTAGGTATTCTAGAATCTAGCCCATGTAGCTTACAATATACAACGTATTCATCAAAAATAGGTAAAATCTGACTTTATTTTTGTAAAAAATCATATAAATATTTGCTTCCGCGCCCAAATTTTATAATTTTTCATCATATTTTATCCACAGTATAGGTCCAAAAGCATGTTTATGAATGTTTTGACAAAAATATCCATTTCAAGAATAGGTAAAATATGACTTTATTTTTGTAAAAAATCATATAAATATTTGCTTCCGCGCTCGAATTTTATGATTTTTCATTACATTTTAGCTAAAAGAAAACATTGCAACAAGAAAATTGCTATTTCAAGTGTGTTAGGTAATGTAGAATCCAGCCCATATAGCTTACAATATACAACGTATTCATCAAAAATAGGTAAAATCTGATTTTTTTTGTGTAAAAAATCATATAAATATTTACTTCTGCGCTCGAATTTTATAATTTTTTATCATATTTTATCCTCAGTATAGGTCCAAAAGCATGTTTATAAATGTTTTAACAAAAATATCTATTTCAAGAATAGTAAAATCTGACTTTATTTTTGTAAAAAATCATATAAATATTTGCTTCCGCGCCGGAATTTTATGATTTTTTATCATAATTTAGGTAAAAGAAAACATTGCAACAAGAAAATTGCTTTTTCAAGTGTGGTTGGTGTTCTAGAATCCAGCCAATGAAGCTTACAATATACAAAGTATTCATCAAAAATAGGTAAAATCTGACTTTATTTTTGTAAAAAATTATATAAAAATTTGCTTCCGCGCCCGAATTTTATAATTTTTTATCATATTTTATCCATAGTATAGGTCCAAAAGCATGTATTTTAATGTTTAAACAAAAATATCTATTTCAAAAATAGGTAAAATCTGACTTTATTTTTGTAAAAAATCATATAAATATTTGCTTCCGCGCCCGAATTTTATAATTTTTTATTATATTTTAGCTAAAAGAAAACATTGCAACAAGAAAATTGCTATTTCAAGTATGTTAGGTATTCTAGAATCCAGCCCATGTAGCTTAAAATATACAACGTTTTCATGAAAAATAGGTAAAATCTGACTTTGTTTTTGTAAAAAATCATATAAATATTTGCTTCCGCGCCCGAATTTTATAATTTTTCATCATATTTTATCCACAGTATAGGTCCAAAAGCATGTTTATGAATGTTTTAACAAAAATAACTATTTCAAGAATAGGTAAAATTTGACTTTATTTTTGTAACAAATCATATAAATATTTGCTTTCGCGCCAGAATTTTATGATTTTTCATCATAATTTAGGTAAAAGAAAACATTGCAACAAGAAAATTTCTATTTCAAGTGTGTTAGGTATTCTAGCATCCATGTAGCTTACATTATACAATGTATTCATCAAATATTGGTAAAATCTGACTTTATTTTTGTAAAAAATTATATAAATATTTGCTTCCGCGCCCGAATTTTATAATTTTTTATCATATTTTATCCATAGTATAGGTTAGGTATTCTAGAATCTAGCCCATGTAGCTTACAATATACAACGTATTCATCAAAAATAGGTTAAAATCTGACTTTTTTTTGTAAAAAATCATATAAATATTTGCTTCCGCGCCCGAATTTTATAATTTTTTTTCATATTTCAGCCACAGTATAGGTCCAAAAGCATGTTTATGAATGTTTTAACAAAAATATCCATTCCAAGAATAGGTAAAATCTGACTTTATTTTTGTAAAAAATCATATAAATATTTGCTTCCGCGCCCGAATTTTATGACTTTTCATCATAATTTAGGTAAAAGAAAACATTGCAACAATAAAATTGCTATTTCAAGTGTGGTAGGTGTTCTAGAATCCAGCCAATGAAGCTTGCAATATACAACGTATTCATCAAAAATAGGTAAAATCTGACTTTATTTTTGTAAAAAATCATATAAATATTTGCTTCCGCGCCCAAATTATATAATTTTTCATCATATTTTATCCACAGTATAGGTCCAAAAGCATGTTTATGAATGTTTTGACAAAAATATCCATTTCAAGAATAGGTAAAATATGACTTTATTTTTGTAAAAAATTATATAAATATTTGCTTCCGCGCCCGAATTTTATAATTTTTTATCATATTTTATCCATAGTATAGGTTAGGTATTCTAGAATCTAGCCCATGTAGCTTACAATATACAACGTATTCATCAAAAATAGGTAAAATCTGACTTTTTTTTGTAAAAAATCATATAAATATTTGCTTCCGCGCCCGAATTTTATAATTTTTGTTCATATTTCAGCCACAGTATAGGTCCAAAAGCATGTTTATGAATGTTTTAACAAAAATATCCATTCCAAGAATAGGTAAAATCTGACTTTATTTTTGTAAAAAATCATATAAATATTTGCTTCCGCGCCCGAATTTTATGATTTTTCATCATAATTTAGGTAAAAGAAAACATTGCAACAATAAAATTGCTATTTCAAGTGTGGTAGGTATTCTAGAATCCAGCCAATGAAGCTTGCAATATACAACGTATTCATCAAAAATAGGTAAAATCTGACTTTATTTTTGTAAAAAATCATATAAATATTTGCTTCCGCGCCCAAATTTTATAATTTTTCATCATATTTTATCCACAGTATAGGTCCAAAAGCATGTTTATGAATGTTTTGACAAAAATATCCATTTCAAGAATAGGTAAACTCTGACTTTATTTTTGTAAAAAATTATATAAATATTTGCTTCCGCGCCCGAATTTAATAATTTTTTATCATATTTTATCCATAGTATATGTTAGGTATTCTAGAATCTAGCCCATGTAGCTTACAATATACAACGTATTCATCAAAAATAGGTAAAATCTGACTTTTTTTTGTAAAAAATCATATAAATATTTGCTTCCGCGCCCGAATTTTATAATTTTTTTTCATATTTCAGCCACAGTATAGGTCCAAAAGCATGTTTATGAATGTTTTAACAAAAATGTCCATTCCAAGAATAGGTAAAATCTGACTTTATTTTTGTAAAAAATCATATAAATATTTGCTTCCGCGCCCGAATTTTATGATTTTTCATCATAATTTAGGTAAAAGAAAACATTGCAACAATAAAATTGCTATTTCAAGTGTGGTAGGTATTCTAGAATCCAGCCAATGAAGCTTGCAATATACAACGTATTCATCAAAAATAGGTAAAATGTGACTTTATTTTTGTAAAAAATTATACAAATATTTGCTTCCGCGGCCGAATTTTATAATTTTTTATCATATTTTATCCATAGTATAGGTCCAAAAGCATATTTATGAATGTTTTAAACAAAAATATCCATTTTAAAAATAGGTAAAATCTAACTTTATTTTTGTAAAAAATTATATAAATATTTGCTTCCGCGCCCGAATTTTATAATTTTTTATCATATTTTATCCATAGTATAGGTTAGGTATTCTAGAATCTAGCCCATGTAGCTTACAATATACAACGTATTCATCAAAAATAGGTAAAATCTGACTTTATTTTTGTAAAAAATCATATAAATATTTGCTTCCGCGCCCAAATTTTATAATTTTTCATCATATTTTATCCACAGTATAGGTCCAAAAGCATGTTTATGAATGTTTTGACAAAAATATCCATTTCAAGAATAGGTAAAATCTGACTTTATTTTTGTAAAAAATCATATAAATATTTGCTTCCGCGCTCGAATTTTATGATTTTTCATTATATTTTAGCTAAAAGAAAACATTGCAACAAGAAAATTGCTATTTCAAGTGTGTTAGGTAATGTAGAATCCAGCCCATATAGCTTACAATATACAACGTATTCATCAAAAATAGGTAAAATCTGATTTTTTTTTGTAAAAAATCATATAAATATTTACTTCTGCGCTCGAATTTTATAATTTTTTATCATATTTTATCCTCAGTATAGGTCCAAAAGCATGTTTATAAATGTTTTAACAAAAATATCTATTTCAAGAATAGTAAAATCTGACTTTATTTTTGTAAAAAATCATATAAATATTTGCTTCCGCGCCGGAATTTTATGATTTTTTATCATAATTTAGGTAAAAGAAAACATTGCAACAAGAAAATTGCTTTTTCAAGTGTGGTTGGTGTTCTAGAATCCAGCCAATGAAGCTTACAATATACAAAGTATTCATCAAAAATAGGTAAAATCTGACTTTATTTTTGTAAAAAATTATATAAAAATTTGCTTCCGCGCCCGAATTTTATAATTTTTTATCATATTTTATCCATAGTATAGGTCCAAAAGCATGTATTTTAATGTTTAAACAAAAATATCTATTTCAAAAATAGGTAAAATCTGACTTTATTTTTGTAAAAAATCATATAAATATTTGCTTCCGCGCCCGAATTTTATAATTTTTTATTATATTTTAGCTAAAAGAAAACATTGCAACAAGAAAATTGCTATTTCAAGTATGTTAGGTATTCTAGAATCCAGCCCATGTAGCTTAAAATATACAACGTTTTCATGAAAAATAGGTAAAATCTGACTTTGTTTTTGTAAAAAATCATATAAATATTTGCTTCCGCGCCCGAATTTTATAATTTTTCATCATATTTTATCCACAGTATAGGTCCAAAAGCATGTTTATGAATGTTTTAACAAAAATAACTATTTCAAGAATAGGTAAAATTTGACTTTATTTTTGTAACAAATCATATAAATATTTGCTTTCGCGCCAGAATTTTATGATTTTTCATCATAATTTAGGTAAAAGAAAACATTGCAACAAGAAAATTTCTATTTCAAGTGTGTTAGGTATTCTAGCATCCATGTAGCTTACATTATACAATGTATTCATCAAATATTGGTAAAATCTGACTTTATTTTTGTAAAAAATTATATAAATATTTGCTTCCGCGCCCGAATTTTATAATTTTTTATCATATTTTATCCATAGTATAGGTTAGGTATTCTAGAATCTAGCCCATGTAGCTTACAATATACAACGTATTCATCAAAAATAGGTAAAATCTGACTTTTTTTTGTAAAAAATCATATAAATATTTGCTTCCGCGCCCGAATTTTTATAATTTTTTTTCATATTTCAGCCACAGTATAGGTCCAAAAGCATGTTTATGAATGTTTTAACAAAAATATCCATTCCAAGAATAGGTAAAATCTGACTTTATTTTTGTAAAAAAATCATATAAATATTTGCTTCCGCGCCCGAATTTTATGACTTTTCATCATAATTTAGGTAAAAGAAAACATTGCAACAATAAAATTGCTATTTCAAGTGTGGTAGGTGTTCTAGAATCCAGCCAATGAAGCTTGCAATATACAACGTATTCATCAAAAATAGGTAAAATCTGACTTTATTTTTGTAAAAAATCATATAAATATTTGCTTCCGCGCCCAAATTATATAATTTTTCATCATATTTTATCCACAGTATAGGTCCAAAAGCATGTTTATGAATGTTTTGACAAAAATATCCATTTCAAGAATAGGTAAAATATGACTTTATTTTTGTAAAAAATTATATAAATATTTGCTTCCGCGCCCGAATTTTATAATTTTTTATCATATTTTATCCATAGTATAGGTTAGGTATTCTAGAATCTAGCCCATGTAGCTTACAATATACAACGTATTCATCAAAAATAGGTAAAATCTGACTTTTTTTTGTAAAAAAATCATATAAATATTTGCTTCCGCGCCCGAATTTTATAATTTTTGTTCATATTTCAGCCACAGTATAGGTCCAAAAGCATGTTTATGAATGTTTTAACAAAAATATCCATTCCAAGAATAGGTAAAATCTGACTTTATTTTTGTAAAAAATCATATAAATATTTGCTTCCGCGCCCGAATTTTATGATTTTTCATCATAATTTAGGTAAAAGAAAACATTGCAACAATAAAATTGCTATTTCAAGTGTGGTAGGTATTCTAGAATCCAGCCAATGAAGCTTGCAATATACAACGTATTCATCAAAAATAGGTAAAATCTGACTTTATTTTTGTAAAAAATCATATAAATATTTGCTTCCGCGCCCAAATTTTATAATTTTTCATCATATTTTATCCACAGTATAGGTCCAAAAGCATGTTTATGAATGTTTTGACAAAAATATCCATTTCAAGAATAGGTAAACTCTGACTTTATTTTTGTAAAAAATTATATAAATATTTGCTTCCGCGCCCGAATTTAATAATTTTTTATCATATTTTATCCATAGTATATGTTAGGTATTCTAGAATCTAGCCCATGTAGCTTACAATATACAACGTATTCATCAAAAATAGGTAAAATCTGACTTTTTTTTGTAAAAAATCATATAAATATTTGCTTCCGCGCCCGAATTTTATAATTTTTTTTCATATTTCAGCCACAGTATAGGTCCAAAAGCATGTTTATGAATGTTTTAACAAAAATGTCCATTCCAAGAATAGGTAAAATCTGACTTTATTTTTGTAAAAAATCATATAAATATTTGCTTCCGCGCCCGAATTTTATGATTTTTCATCATAATTTAGGTAAAAGAAAACATTGCAACAATAAAATTGCTATTTCAAGTGTGGTAGGTATTCTAGAATCCAGCCAATGAAGCTTGCAATATACAACGTATTCATCAAAAATAGGTAAAATGTGACTTTATTTTTGTAAAAAATTATACAAATATTTGCTTCCGCGGCCGAATTTTATAATTTTTTATCATATTTTATCCATAGTATAGGTCCAAAAGCATATTTATGAATGTTTTAACAAAAATATCCATTTTAAAAATAGGTAAAATCTAACTTTATTTTTGTAAAAAATTATATAAATATTTGCTTCCGCGCCCGAATTTTATAATTTTTTATCATATTTTATCCATAGTATAGGTTAGGTATTCTAGAATCTAGCCCATGTAGCTTACAATATACAACGTATTCATCAAAAATAGGTAAAATCTGACTTTATTTTTGTAAAAAATCATATAAATATTTGCTTCCGCGCCCAAATTTTATAATTTTTCATCATATTTTATCCACAGTATAGGTCCAAAAGCATGTTTATGAATGTTTTGACAAAAATATCCATTTCAAGAATAGGTAAAATCTGACTTTATTTTTGTAAAAAATCATATAAATATTTGCTTCCGCGCTCGAATTTTATGATTTTTCATTATATTTTAGCTAAAAGAAAACATTGCAACAAGAAAATTGCTATTTCAAGTGTGTTAGGTAATGTAGAATCCAGCCCATATAGCTTACAATATACAACGTATTCATCAAAAATAGGTAAAATCTGATTTTTTTTTGTAAAAAATCATATAAATATTTACTTCTGCGCTCGAATTTTATAATTTTTTATCATATTTTATCCTCAGTATAGGTCCAAAAGCATGTTTATAAATGTTTTAACAAAAATATCTATTTCAAGAATAGTAAAATCTGACTTTATTTTTGTAAAAAATCATATAAATATTTGCTTCCGCGCCGGAATTTTATGATTTTTTATCATAATTTAGGTAAAAGAAAACATTGCAACAAGAAAATTGCTTTTTCAAGTGTGGTTGGTGTTCTAGAATCCAGCCAATGAAGCTTACAATATACAAAGTATTCATCAAAAATAGGTAAAATCTGACTTTATTTTTGTAAAAAATTATATAAAAATTTGCTTCCGCGCCCGAATTTTATAATTTTTTATCATATTTTATCCATAGTATAGGTCCAAAAGCATGTATTTGAATGTTTAAACAAAAATATCTATTTCAAAAATAGGTAAAATCTGACTTTATTTTTGTAAAAAATCATATAAATATTTGCTTCCGCGCCCGAATTTTATAATTTTTTATTATATTTTAGCTAAAAGAAAACATTGCAACAAGAAAATTGCTATTTCAAGTATGTTAGGTATTCTAGAATCCAGCCCATGTAGCTTAAAATATACAACGTTTTCATCAAAAATAGGTAAAATCTGACTTTGTTTTTATAAAAAATCATATAAATATTTGTTCCGCGCACGAATTTTATGATTTTTTATCATATTTTAGCTAAAAGAAAACATTGCAACAAGAAATTGCTATTTCAAGTGTGTTAGGTATTCTAGAATCCAGCCCATGTATTTTACAATATACAACGTATTTACTCTGAGATAGCGCGT
>JAQOWZ010000447.1:0-39947 GCA_035578165.1 Stenolophus ochropezus
ACGCGCTATCTCAGAGTTTTACAAAAATAAAGTCATATTTTACCTATTCTTGAAGTGGATATTTTTGTTAAAACATTCATAAACATGCTTTTGGACCTATACTATGGATAAAATATGATGAAAAATTATAAAATTCGGGCGCGGAAGCAAATATTTATATGATTTTTTACAAACAAAAAGTCAGATTTTACCTATTTTTGATGAATACTTTGTATATTGTAAGCTACATGGGATGGATTCTAGAATACCTAACACACTCGAAATAGCAATTTTCTTGTTGCAATGTTTTCTAAACTAAAATATGATGAAAAATCATAAAATTCGGGCGCGGAAGCAAATATTTATATGATTTTTTACAAAAATAAAGTCAGATTTTACCTATTTTTGAAAGGTATAATTTTTTAAAACATTCATAAACATGCTTTTGGACCTATATTATGGATAAAATATGATGAAAAATTATAAAATTCGGGCGCGGAAGTAAATATTTATATAATTTTTTACAAAAATAAAGTCAGATTTTACATATTTTGGATGAATACGTTGTATATTGTAAGCTTCATTGGCTGGATTCTAGAATACCTACGAAACTTGAAATAGCAATTTTCTTGTTGCAATGTTTTCTTTTACCTAAATTATGATAAAAAATTATAAAACTCGTTCTCGGAAGCAAATATTTATATCATTTTTTACAAAAATAAAGTCAAATATTACCTATTCTTGAAATAGATATTTTTGTTAAAACTTTCAGAAACATGCTTTTGGACCTATACTCTGGATAAAATATAATGAAAAATTATAAAGTTCGGGCGCGGAAGCAAATATTTATATGATTTTTTACAAAAAAAAAGTCAGATTTTACCTATTTTTGATGAATACGTTGTATATTATAAGCTACATGGGCTGGATTCTAGAATACATAACACACTTGAAATAGATATTTTCTTGTTGCAATGTTTTCTTTTAGCTAAAATATTATGAAAAATCATAAAATTCGGGCGCGGAAGCAAATATTTATATGTTTTTTTACAAAAATAAAGTCAGATTTTACCTAGTTTTGAATTGGATATTTTTGTTAAAACATTCATAAACATGCTTTTGGACATATACTATGGATAAAATATAATGAAAAATGATAAAATTCGGGCGCGGAGGTAAATATTTATATAATTTTTTACAAAAATTAATTCAGAATTTACCTATTTTTGATGAATAAGTTGTATATTGTAAGCTTCATTGGCTGGATTCTAGAATACCTACCACAATTGAAATAGCAATTATCTTGTTGCAATGTTTTCTTTTACCTAAACTATGATGAAAAATCATAAAATTCGGGCGCGGAAGCAAATATTTATATAATTTTTTATAAAAAAAAAGTCTGATATTACCTATTCTTGAAATAGATATTTTTGTTAAAACATTCATAAACATGCTTTTGGACCTATACTGTGGATAAAATATAATGAAAAATTATAAAATTCGGGCGCGCAAGCAAATATTTACATGATTTTTTACAAAAAAAAGTCAGATTTTACCTATTTTTGATGAATACGTTGTATATTGTAAGCTACATGGGCTGGATTCTAGAATAACTAACACACTGGAAATAGCAATTATCTTGTCGCAATGTTTTCTTTTAGCTAAAATATGTTGAAGAATTATAAAATTCGTGCGCGGAAGCAAATATTTATATGATTTTTTACAAAAATAAAGTCAGATTTTACCTATTCTTGAAATAGATAATTTTGTTTAAACATTCATATTCATGCTTTAGGATCTATACTATGGATAATTTTACATTGGACATGCAAAAGTGACCATAACGTGGTACCAATTAGATAATAAACATTCAATTTTCGGGTGTCATTTTTATGAATACGTTGTATATTGAAAGCTACATGGGCTGGATTCTAGGATACCTACCACACTTGAAATAGCAATTTTCTTATTGCAATATTTCCTTTTAGCTAAAATATGATGAAGAATTATAAAATTGGAGCGCGGAAGCAAATATATATATGATTTTTTACAAAAATAAAGTCAGATTTTACCTTTTCTTGATGAATACGTTGTATATTGTAAGCTACATGGACTGGATTCTAGAATACCTACCACACTTGAAATAGTAATTTTATTGTTGCAAGTTTTCTTTTAACTAAAATATGATGAAGAACTATAAAATTCGATCGCGGAAGCAAATATTTATATGATTTTTTATAAATAAATAAAGTCAGATTTTACCTATTCTTGATGAATACGTTGTATATTGTAAGCTACATGGGCTGTATTCTTGAATACCTACCACACTTGAAATAGCAATTTTCTTGTTGCAATGTTTTCTTTTAGCTATAATATGACGAAGAATTATAAAATTCGGGCGCGGCAGCAAATATTTATATGATTTTTTTACAAAAATAAATTCAATACTAAAAGAATGCTGGAAAGTTTTAAGCAAGGGAGAGGACTACAAAAACAAATTAACAAGATGGGGACACACAAGAAAGGTATATTACGATAGGAATGGATACTCGGAAATGCAAACAGAGAGGAATCGAATAAATGAAGAAAATGTGATCTTTGCCGTGCAACAACGAGATTGGGATATACAGAAGCAGGAACAACAGAGCAGAATAAATCAATCCAATTACAATAAAAGATACAAACAGATACAAACAACAGAGATACCACGTTACATGTTAAACACAAAGAAAAATATCAAAATGATAGCAAGATTCAGATGCGGGTAACGAAGAAAGAGACAACCAGTATTAGTTACCAAAGGAAAAAAGGAAGTGCAGATTATGTGGCAGAGAAGATGAAACACTGAAGCATTTAAGGGAATATTGCAGAGAAGTAAAAAGAGAAGATAGAGGAGAAATGGAGCTGTTAGAAGATCAGGAGAGAAGTGGATGAGCGAAATCATTAAGAAGAGAACAGTAGCATAAATGTATTACGCACACACAATGTAGAATAAAAATGAATATATTATTTCAGTGAATTCTACGCCACTTGGCAAGAATAAATATTAATAAATAAATAAGTATACTATGGATAATTTTAGCATTGGACATGCAAAAGTGACCATAACGTGGTACCAATCAGATAATAAACATTAAATTTTCGGGTGTTATTTTAATGAATACGTGGTATATTGTTCGCTTCATGGGCTGGATTCTAGAATACCTACCACACTTGAAATAGCAATTATCTTGTTGCAATGTTTTCTTTTACCTAAAATATGATGAAGAATTATAAAATTCGGGCGCGGAAGCAAGTATTTATATGATTTTTTCAAAAATAAAGACAGATTTTACCTGTTCTTGATGAATACGTTGTATATAGTAAGATACATGGGCTGGATTCTAGAATACCTATCACACTTCAAAAAGCAATTTTCTTGTTGCAATGTTTTCTTTTACCTAAAATATGATACAAAATCATAAAATTCGGGCGCGAAAGCAAATATTTATATGATTTTTTACAAAAATAAAGTCAGATTTTACCTATTCTTGAAATGGATATTTTTGTTAAAACATTCATAAAAATGCTTTTGGACCTATACTGTGGATAAAATATGATGAAAAATTATAAAATTCAAGCGCGGAAGTAAATATTTATATGATTTTTTACAAAAAAAAGTCAGATTTTACCTATTTTTGATGAATACGTTGTATATTGTAAGCTACATGGGATGGATTCTAGAATACCTAACACACTTGAAATAACAATTTTCTTGTTGCAATGTTTTCTTTTAGGTAAAATATGATGAAAAATCATAAAATTCGGGCGCGGAAGCAAGTATTTATATGATTTTTTACAAAAATAAAGTCAGATTTTACCTATGTTTGAAATGGATATTTTTGTTAAAACATTCATAAACATGCTTTTGGACCTATACTATGGATAAAATATGATGAAAAATTATAAAATTCGTGCGCGGAAGCAAATATTTATATGATTTTTTACAAAAATAAAGTCAGATTTTACCTATTCTTGAAATGGATATTTTTGTTAAAACATTCATAAAAATGCTTTTGGACCTATACTGTGGATAAAATATGATGAAAAATTATAAAATTCGGGCGCGGAAGCAAATATTTATATAGTTTTTTACAAAAATAAAGTCAAATTTTACATATTTTTGATGAATACGTTGTATATTGTAAGCTTCATTGGCTGGATTCTAGAATACCTACCACACTTGAAATAGCAATTTTCTTGTTGCAATGTTTTCTTTTAGTTAAAATATGATAAAAAATCATAAAATTCGGGCGCGGAAGCAAATATTTATATGATTTTTTACAAAAATAATGTCAGATTTTACCTATTCTTGAAATGGATATTTTAGTTAAAACATTCATAAAAATGCTTTTGGACCTATACTGTGAATAAAATATGATGAAAAATTATAAAATTCAGGCGCGGAAGCAAATATTTATATGATTTTTTACAAAAATAAAGTCAGATTTTACCTATATTTGAAATAGATATTTTTGTTAAAACATTCATAAACATGCTTTTGGACCTATACTATGGATAAAATATAATGAAAATTATAAAAGTCGGGCGCGGAAGCAAATATTTATATAACTTTTTACAAAATTAAAGTTAGATTTTACATATTTTTGATGAATACGTTGTATATTGTAAGCTTCATTGGCTGGATTCTGAAATACCTACCACACTTGAAATAGCAATTTTCCTGTTGCAATGTTTTCTTTTACCTAAATTATGATAAAAAATCATAAAATTCGGGCGCGGAAGCAAATATTTGTATGATTTTTTACAAAAATAAAGTCAGATTTTACATACTCTTAAAATGGATATTTTTGTTAAAACATACATAAACATGCTTTTGGACCTATACTGTGGATAAAATATAATGAAAAATTATAAAATTCGGGCGCGGAAGCAATTATTTATGATTAAAAAAAAAAGTCACATTTTACCTATTTTTGATGAATAAGTTGTATATTGTAAGCTACATTGGCTGCATTCTAGAATACCTAACACACTTGAAATAGCAATTTTCTTGTTGCAATGTTTTCTTTTAGCTAAAATATGATAAAAAATCATAAAAAACGGGCGCGGAAGCAAATATTTATATGATTTTTTACAAAAATAAAGTCATATTTTACCTATTCTTGAAATGGATATTTTTGTTAAAACATTCATAAACATGCTTTTGGACCTATACTATGGATAAAATATGATGAAAAATTATAAAATTCGGGCGCGGAAGCAAATATTTATATAATTTTTTACAAAAATGAAGTCAGATTTTACCAATTTTTGATGAATACGTTGTATATTGTAAGCTTCATTGGCTGGATTCCAGAATACCTACCACACTTGAAATAGCAATATTCTTGTTGCAATGTTTTCTTTTACCTAAATTGTGATAAAAAATCATAAAATTCGGGCGCGGAAGCAAATTTATATATATGATTTTTTACAAAAATAAAGTAATATTTTACCTATTCTTGAAGTGGATATTTTTGTTAAAACATTCATAAACATGCTTTTGGACCTATACTGTGGATAAAATATAATGAAAAATTATAAAATTCGGGGCGCGGAAGCAAATATTTATGATTAAAAAAAAAAGTCACATTTTACCTATTTTTGATGAATAAGTTGTATATTGTAAGCTACATGGGCTGCATTCTAGAATACCTAACACACTTGAAATAGCAATTTTCTTGTTGCAATGTTTTCTTTTAGTTAAAATATGATAAAAAATCATAAAAAACGGGCGCGGAAGCAAATATTTATATGATTTTTTACAAAAATAAAGTCATATTTTACCTATTCTTGAAATGGATATTTTTGTTAAAACATTCATAAACATGCTTTTGGACCTATACTATGGATAAAATATGATGAAAAATTATAAAATTCGGGCGCGGAAGCAAATATTTATATAATTTTTTACAAAAATGAAGTCAGATTTTACCAATTTTTGATGAATACGTTGTATATTGTAAGCTTCATTGGCTGGAATCCAGAATACCTACCACACTTGAAATAGCAATATTCTTGTTGCAATGTTTTCTTTTACCTAAATTGTGATAAAAAATCATAAAATTCGGGCGCGGAAGCAAATTTATATATATGATTTTTTACAAAAATAAAGTCATATTTTACCTATTCTTGAAGTGGATATTTTTGTTAAAACATTCATAAACATGCTTTTGGACCTATACTATGGATAAAATATGATGAAAAATTATAAAATTCGGGCGCGGAAGCAAATATTTATATGATTTTTTACAAACAAAAAGTCAGATTTTACCTATTTTTGATGAATACTTTGTATATTGTAAGCTACATGGGATGGATTCTAGAATACCTAACACACTCGAAATAGCAATTTTCTTGTTGCAATGTTTTCTAAACTAAAATATGATGAAAAATCATAAAATTCGGGCGCGGAAGCAAATATTTATATGATTTTTTACAAAAATAAAGTCAGATTTTACCTATTTTTGAAAGGTATAATTTTTTAAAACATTCATAAACATGCTTTTGGACCTATATTATGGATAAAATATGATAAAAAATTATAAAATTCGGGCGCGGAAGTAAATATTTATATAATTTTTTACAAAAATAAAGTCAGATTTTACATATTTTGGATGAATACGTTGTATATTGTAAGCTTCATTGGCTGGATTCTAGAATACCTACGAAACTTGAAATAGCAATTTTCTTGTTGCAATGTTTTCTTTTACCTAAATTATGATAAAAAATCATAAAACTCGTTCTCGGAAGCAAATATTTATATCATTTTTTACAAAAATAAAGTCAGATATTACCTATTCTTGAAATAGATATTTTTGTTAAAACTTTCAGAAACATGCTTTTGGACCTATACTCTGGATAAAATATAATGAAAAATTATAAAGTTCGGGCGCGGAAGCAAATATTTATATGATTTTTTACAAAAAAAAAGTCAGATTTTACCTATTTTTGATGAATACGTTGTATATTATAAGCTACATGGGCTGGATTCTAGAATACATAACACACTTGAAATAGATATTTTCTTGTTGCAATGTTTTCTTTTAGCTAAAATATTATGAAAAATCATAAAATTCGGGCGCGGAAGCAAATATTTATATGTTTTTTTACAAAAATAAAGTCAGATTTTACCTAGTTTTGAATTGGATATTTTTGTTAAAACATTCATAAACATGCTTTTGGACATATACTATGGATAAAATATAATGAAAAATGATAAAATTCGGGCGCGGAGGTAAATATTTATATAATTTTTTACAAAAATTAATTCAGAATTTACCTATTTTTGATGAATAAGTTGTATATTGTAAGCTTCATTGGCTGGATTCTCGAATACCTACCACAATTGAAATAGCAATTATCTTGTTGCAATGTTTTCTTTTACCTAAACTATGATGAAAAATCATAAAATTCGGGCGCGGAAGCAAATATTTATATAATTTTTTATAAAAAAAAAGTCTGATATTACCTATTCTTGAAATAGATATTTTTGTTAAAACATTCATAAACATGCTTTTGGACCTATACTGTGGATAAAATATAATGAAAAATTATAAAATTCGGGCGCGCAAGCAAACATTTACATGATTTTTTACAAAAAAAAGTCAGATTTTACCTATTTTTGATGAATACGTTGTATATTGTAAGCTACATGGGCTGGATTCTAGAATAACTAACACACTGGAAATAGCAATTTTCTAGTTGCAATGTTTTCTTTTAGCTAAAATATGATGAAAAATCTTAAAATTTAAGCGCGGAAGCAAATATTTATATGATTTTTTACAAAAATAAAGTCAGATTTTACCTATTCTTGAAATGGATATTTTTGTTAAAACATTCATAAACATGCTTTTGGACCTATACTGTGGATAAAATATAATGAAAAATTATAAAATTCGGGCGCGGAAGCAAATATTTATGATTTAAAAAAAAAGGCAGATTTTACCTATTTTTGATGAATACGTTATATATTGTAAGCCACATGGGCTGCATTCTAGAATACCTAACACACTTGAAATAGCAATTTTCTTGTTGCAATGTTTTCTTTTAGCTAAAATATGATGAAAAATCATAAAATACGGGCGCGGAAGCAAATATATATATGATTTTTTACAAAAATAAAGTCGGATTTTACCTATTTTTGAAATGGATATTTTTGTTAAAACATTCATAAACATGCTTTTGAACCTATACTATGGATAAAATATGATGAAAATTTATAAAATTCGGGCGCGGAAGCAAATATTTATATATATTTTTACAAAAATAAAGGCAGATTTTACCAATTTTTGATGAATACGTTGTATATTGTAAGTTTCATTAGCTGGATTCTAGAATACCTACCGCACTTAAAATAGCAATTTTCTTGTTGCAATGTTTTCTTTTACCTAAATTATGATGAAAAATCATAAAATTCGGGCGCGGAAGCAAATATATATATACATATGATTTTTTACAAAAATAAAGTCAGATTTTACCTATTTTTAAATGGATATTTTTGTTAAAACATTCATAAACATGCTTTTGGACCTATACTGTGGATAAAATATGATGAAAAATTATAAAATTCGGGCGCGGAAGCAAATATTTATACGATTTTTTACAAAAAAAAAGTCAGATTTTACCTATTTTTAATGAATACGTTGTATATTGTAAGCTACATGGGCTGGATTCTAGAATACCTACCACACTTGAAATAGCAATTTTCTTGTTTCAATGTCTTCTTTTAGCTAAAATATGGTGAAAAATTATAAAATTCGGGCGCGGAAGCAAAAATTTATATGCTTTTTTACAAAAATAAAGTCAGTTTTTACCTATTTTTGAAATGGATATTTTTGTTAAAACATTCATAAACATGCTTTTGGACCTATACTATGGGAAAAATATGAAAAATTATAAAATTCGGGCGCGGAAGCAAATATTTATATAATTTTTTACAAAAATAAAGTCAAATTTTACCTATTTTTGATGAATACGTTGTATATTGTAAGCTTCATTGGCTGGATTCTAGAATACCTACCACACTTGAAATAGCAATTTTCTTATTGCAATGTTTTCTTTTACCTAAATTATGATGAAAAATCATAAAATTCGGGTGCGGAAGCAAATATTTATATGATTTTTTACAAAAATAAAGTCAGATTTTACCTGTTCTTGATGAATACGTTGTATATTGTAAGCAACATGGGTTGGATTATAGAATACCTACCACACTTGAAATAGCAATTTTCTTATTGCAATGTTTTCTTTTACCTCAATTATGATAAAAAATCATAAAATTCGGGCGCGGAAGCAAATATTTATATCATTTTTTACAAAAATAAAGTCAGATTTTACCTATTCTTGAAATAGATATTTTTGTTAAAACATTCATAAACATGCTTTTGGACCTATACTGTGGATAAAATATACTGAAAAAATATAAAATTCGGGCGCGGAAGCAAATATTTATATGATTTTTTACAAAAAAAAGTCAAATTTTACCTATTTTTGATGAATACGTTGTATATTGTAAGCCACATGGGCTGGATTCTAGAATACCTAACACACTTGGAATAGCAATTTTCTTGTTGCAATGTTTTCTTTTAGCTAAAATGTGATAAAAAATCATAAAATTCGGGCGCGGAAGCTAATATTTATATGATTTTTTACAAAAATAAAATTAGGTTTTACCTATTTTTGAATTGGATATTTTTGTTAAAACATTCATAAACATGCTTTTGGACCTATACTATAGATAAAATATGATGAAAAATTATAAAATTCGGGCGCGGAGGCAAAAATTTATATAATTTTTTAGAAAAATAAAGTCAGATTTTACCTATTTTTGATGAATACGTTGTATATTGTAAGCTACTTGTGCTGGATTCTATTATACCTAACACACTTGAAATAGCAATTTTCTTGTTGCAATGTTTTCTTTTAGCTAAAATATGCAAAAATCATAAAATTCAGGCGCGGAAGCAAATATTTATATGATTTTTTACAAAAATAAAGTCAGATTTTACCTATTTTTGAAATGGATATTTTTTTATAACATTCATAAACGTACTTTTGGACCTATACCATGGATAAAATATGATGAAAAATTATAAAATTCAGGCGCGGAAGCAAATATTTATATAATTTTTTACAAATAAAAAGTCAGATTTTACCAATTTTTGATGAATACGCTGTATATTGTAAGCTTCATTGGCTGGATTCTAGAATACCTACCACACTTGAAATAGCAATCTTCTTGTTGCAATGTTTTCTTTTACCTAAATTATGATGAAAATCATAAAATTCGGGCGCGGAAGAAAATATTTATATGATTTTTTACAAAAATAAAGTCAGATTTTACCTGTTCTTGAAGAAACTATTTATATGATTTTTTACAAAAATAAAGTCAGATTTTACCTGTTCTTGAAATGGATATGTTTGTTAAAACATTCATAAACATGCAGTTGGACCTATACTGTGGATAAAATATGATAAAAAATCCTAAAATTCGAGCGCGGAAGCAAATATTTATATGATTTTTTACAAAAACAAAGTCAGATTTTACCTATTTTAGAAATAAATATTTTTGTTGAAACATTCATAAACATGATTTTGGACCTATACTATAGATAAAATATGATGAAAAATTATAAAATTCGGGCGCGGAGGCAAATATTTATATATTTTTTTACAAAAATAAAGTCAGATTTTACCTATTTTTGATGAATACGTTGTATATTGTAAGCTTCATTGGCTGGATTCTAGAATACCTACCACACTTGAATTAGCAATTTTCTTGTTGCAATGTTTTCTTTTACCTAATTTATGATAAAAAATCATAAAACTCGTTCTCGGAAGCAAATATTTATATCATTTTTTACAAAAATAAAGTCAGATATTACCTATTCTTGAAATAGATATTTTTGTTAAAACTTTCATAAACATGCTTTTGGACCTATACTCTGGATAAAATATAATAAAAAATTATAAAGTTCGGGCGCGTAAGCAAATATTTATATGATTTTTTACAAAAAAAAAGTCAGATTTTACCTATTTTTGATGAATACGTTGTATATTATAAGCTACATGGGCTGGATTCTAGAATACATAACACACTTGAAATAGATATTTTCTTGTTGCAATGTTTTCTTTTAGCTAAAATATTATGAAAAATCATAAAATTCGGGCGCGGAAGCAAATATTTATATGTTTTTTTACAAAAATAAAGTCAGATTTTACCTAGTTTTCAATTGGATATTTTTGTTAAAACATTCATAAACATGCTTTTGGACATATACTATGGATAAAATATAATGAAAAATGATAAAATTCGGGCGCGGAGATAAATATTTATATAATTTTTTACAAAAATTAATTCAGAATTTACCTATTTTTGATGAATACGTTGTATATTGTAAGCTTCATTGGCTGGATTCTGGAATACCTACCACGATTGAAATAGCAATTATCTTGTTGCAATGTTTTCTTTTACCTAAATTATGATGAAAAATCATAAAATTCGGGCGCGGAAGCAAATATTTATATAATTTTTTATAAAAATAAAGTCAGATTTTACCTATTCTTGAAATGGATATTTTTGTTAAAACATTCATAAACATGCTTTTGGACCTATACTGTGGATAAAATATAATGAAAAATTATAAAATTCGGGCGCGGAAGCAAATATTTATGATTTAAAAAAAAAGGCAGATTTTACCTATTTTTGATGAATACGTTATATATTGTAAGCCACATGGGCTGCATTCTAGAATACCTAACACACTTGAAATAGCAATTTTCTTGTTGCAATGTTTTCTTTTAGCTAAAATATGATGAAAAATCATAAAATACGGGCGCGGAAGCAAATATATATATGATTTTTTACAAAAATAAAGTCGGATTTTACCTATTTTTGAAATGGATATTTTTGTTAAAACATTCATAAACATGCTTTTGGACCTATACTATGGATAAAATATGATGAAAATTTATAAAATTCGGGCGCGGAAGCAAATATTTATATATATTTTTACAAAAATAAAGGCAGATTTTACCAATTTTTGATGAATACGTTGTATATTGTAAATTTCATTAGCTTGATTCTAGAATACCTACCGCACTTAAAATAGCAATTTTCTTGTTGCAATGTTTTCTTTTACCTAAATTATGATGAAAAATCATAAAATTCGGGCGCGGAAGCAAATATATATATATATATGATTTTTTACAAAAATAAAGTCAGATTTTACCTATTCTTGAAATGAATATTTTTGTTAAAACATTCATAAACATGCTTTTGGACCTATGCTGTGGATAAAATATAATGAAAAATTATAAAATTCGGGAGCGGAAGCAAATATTTATATGATTTTTTACAAAAAAAAAAGTCAGATTTTACCTATTTTTGATGAATACGTTGTATATTGTAAGCTACATATGCTGGATTCTAGAATACCTAACACACTTGAAATAGCAATTTTCTTGTTGCAATGTTTTCTTTTAGCTAAAATATGATGAAAAATCATAAAATTCGGGCGCGGAAGTAAATAATTATATTATTTTTTTCAAAAATTAAGTCTGATTTTACCTGTTCTTGAAATGGATATTTTTGTTAAAACATTCATAATCATGCTTTTAGCCTATACTGTGAATAAAATATGATGACAAATTATAAAATTCGGGCGCGAAAGCAAATATTAATATGATTTTTTACAAAAAAAAGTCAGATATTACCTATTTTTGATGAATACGTTGTATATTGTAAGCTACATGGGCTGGAATCTAGAATACCTAACACACTTGAAATAGCAATTTTCTTGTTGCAATGTTTTCTTTTAGCTAAAATATGATGAAAAATCATAAAATTCGGCCGCGGAAGCAAATATTTATATGATTTTTTTACAAAAATAAAGTCAGATTTTACCTATTTTTTAAATGGATATTTTTGTTAAAACATTCATAAACGTGCTTTTGGACCTATACCATGGATAAAATATGATGAAAAATTATAAAATTCGGGCGCGGAAGCAAATATTTATATAATTTTTTACAAAAATAAAGTCAGATTTTACCAATTTTTGCTGAATACGTTGTATATTATAAGCTACTTGGGCTGGATTCTAGAATACCAAACACACTTGAAATAGCAATTTTCTTGTTGCAATGCTTTCTTTTAGCTAAATTATGATGAAAAATCATAAAATTCGGGCGCGGAAGAAAATATTTATATGATTTTTTACAAAAATAGTCAGATTTTACCTATTCTTGAAATGGATATGTTTGTTAAAACATTCATAAACATGCATTTGGACCTATACTGTGGATAAAATATGATGAAAATTATAAAATTCGGGCGCGGAAGCAAATATTTATATGATTTTTTACAAAAATAAAGTCAGATTTTACCTATTCTTGCAATGGATATTTTTGTTAAAACATTCATAAACTTGCTTTTGGACCTATACTGTGTATAAAATATGATAAAATATTATAAAATTCGGGCGCGAAAGCAAATATTTATATGATTTTTTACAAAAATAAAGTCAGATTTTACCTATTTTTTAAATGGATATTTTTGTTAAAACATTCATAAACGTGCTTTTGGACCTATACCATGGATAAAATATGATGAAAAATTATAAAATTCGGGCGCGGAGGCAAATATTTATATAATTTTTTACAAAAATAAAGTCAGATTTTACCTATTTTTGATGAATACGTTGTATATTGTAAGCTACTTGGGCTGGATTCTAGAATACCTAACACACTTGAAATAGCAATTTTCTTGTTGCAATGTTTTATTTTAGCTAAAATATGATGAAAAATCATAAAAATCGGGCGCGGAACCAAATATTTATGATTTTTTTACAAAAATAAAGTCAGATTTTACCTATTCTTGCAATGGATATTTTTGTTAAAACATTTATAAACATGCTTTTGGACCTATACTGAGGATAAAATATGATAAAAAATTAATAAATTCGGTCGCGAAAGCAAGTATTTATATAATTTTTTACAAAAATAAAGTCAGATTTTACCTATTTTTGATGAATACGTTGTATATTGTAAGCTTCATTGGCTGGATTCTAGAATACCTACCACACTTGAATTAGCAATTTTCTTGTTGCAATGTTTTCTTTTACCTAATTTATGATAAAAAATCATAAAACTCGTTCTCGGAAGCAAATATTTATATCATTTTTTACAAAAATAAAGTCAGATATTACCTATTCTTGAAATAGATATTTTTGTTAAAACTTTCATAAACATGCTTTTGGACCAATACTCTGGATAAAATATAATAAAAAATTATAAAGTTCGGGCGCGTAAGCAAATATTTATATGATTTTTTACAAAAAAAAAGTCAGATTTTACCTATTTTTGATGAATACGTTGTATATTATAAGCTACATGGGCTGGATTCTAGAATACATAACACACTTGAAATAGATATTTTCTTGTTGCAATGTTTTCTTTTAGCTAAAATATGATGAAAAATCATAAAATACGGGCGCGGAAGCAAATATATATATGATTTTTTACAAAAATAAAGTCGGATTTTACCTATTTTTGAAATGGATATTTTTGTTAAAACATTCATAAACATGCTTTTGGACCTATACTATGGATAAAATATGATGAAAATTTATAAAATTCGGGCGCGGAAGCAAATATTTATATATATTTTTACAAAAATAAAGGCAGATTTTACCAATTTTTGATGAATACGTTGTATATTGTAAGTTTCATTAGCTTGATTCTAGAATACCAACCGCTCTTAAAATAGCAATTTTCTTGTTGCAATGTTTTCTTTTACCTAAATTATGATGAAAAATCATAAAATTCGGGCGCGGAAGCAAATATATATATATATATATGATTTTTACAAAAATAAAGTCAGATTTTACCTATTCTTGAAATGAATATTTTTGTTAAAACATTCATAAACATGCTTTTGGACCTATACTGTGGATAAAATATAATGAAAAATTATAAAATTCGGGAGCGGAAGCAAATATTTATATGATTTTTTACAAAAAAAAGTCAGATTTTACCTATTTTTGATGAATACGTTGTATATTGTAAGCTACATGGGCTGGATTCTAGAATACCTAACACACTTGAAATAGCAATTTTCTTGTTGCAATGTTTTCTTTTAGCTAAAATATGATGAAAGATCATAAAATTCGAGCGAGGAAGCAAAAATTTATATGATTTTTTACAAAAATAAAGTCTGATTTTAACAAGTTTTGAATTGGATATTTTTGTTAAAACATTCATAAACATGCTTTTGGACCTATACTATAGATAAAATATAATGAAAAATTATAAAATTCGGGCGCGGAGGTAAATATTTATATAATTTTTTACATAAATAAATTAAGATTTTACCTATTTTTGATGAATACGTTGTATATTGTAAGCTTCATTGGCTGGATTCTGGAATACCTACCACACTTGAAATAGCAATTATCTTGTTGCAATGTTTTCTTTTACCTAAATTTTGATGAAAAATCGTATAATTCGGGCGCGAAAGCAAATATTTATATGATTTTTTACAAAAATAAAGTCAGATTTTACCTATTCTTGAAATGGATAATTTTGTTAAAACATTCATAAACATGCTTTTGGACCTACACTGTGGATAAAATATGATGAAAAATTATAAAATTCGGGCGCAGAAGCAAATATTTATATGATATTTTACAAAAATAAAGTCAGATTTTACCTATTTTTGATGAATACGTTGTATATTGTAGGCTACATGAGCTGGATTCTACAATACCTAACACACTTGAAATAGTAATTTTCTTGTTGCAATGTTTTCTTTTACCTAAATTATGGTGAAAAATCATAAAATTCGGGCGCGGAAGCAAATATTTATATGATTTTTTACAAAAAAAGGCAGATTTTACCTATTTTTGATGAATACGTTGTATATTGTAAGCTACATGAGCTGGATTCTAGAATACCTAACACACTTGAAATAGCAATTTTCTTGTTGCAATGTTTTCTTTTAGCTAAAATATGATAAAAAATCATAAAATTCGGGCGCGGAAACAAATATTTCTATAATTTTTACAAAAATAATGTCAGATTTTACCTATTCTTGAAATGGATATTTTTGTTAAAACATTCATAAACATGCTTTTGGATCTATACTGTGAATAAAATATGATGAAAAATTATAAAATTCGGGCGCGGAAGCAAATATTTATGATGTTTTACAAAAAAAAGTCAGATTTTACCTATTTTTGATGAATACCTTGTATATTGTAAGCTACATGGGCTGGATTCTAGAATACCTAACACACTTGAAATAGCAATTTTCTTGTTGTAATGTTTTCTTTTATCTAAATTATGATGAAAAATCATAAAATTTGGGCGCGGAAGCAAATATTTATATGATTTTTTACAAAAATAAAGTCAGATTTTACCTATTCTTGAATTGGATATTTATGTTAAAACATTTATAAACATACATTTGCACCTATACTGTGGATAAAATATGATAAAAAATTATAAAATTCGGGCGTGGAAGCAAATATTAATATGATTTTTTACAAAAAAAGTCAGATTTTACCTATTTTTGATGAATACGTTGTATAATGTAAGCTACAAGGGCTGGATTCTAGAATATATACCTAACACACTTGAACTAGCAATTTTCTTTTTGCAATGTTTTCTTTTAGCTAAAATATGATGAAAAATCATAAAATTCGGGCGCGGATGCAAATATTTGATTTTTACAAAAAAAAAGTCAGATTTTATCTATATTTGATGAACACGTTGTATATTGTAAGCTACATGGGATAGATTCTAGAGTACCTAACACACTTGAAATTCCAATTTTCTGGTTGCAATGTTTTCTTTTAGCTAAAATATGATGAAAAATCATAAAATACGGGTGCGGAAGCAAATATTTATATGATTTTTTACAAAAATAAAGTCACATATTACCTATTTTTAAATGGATATTTTTGTTAAAACATTCTTAAACATGCTTTTGGACCAATACTATGGATAAAATATGATAAAAAATTATAAAATTCGGGCGCGGGAGCAAATATTTATAATTTTTTTTACAAAAATATAGTCAGATTTTACATATTTTTGATGAATACGTTGTACATTGTAAGCTTTATTGGCTTGATTCTAGAATACCTACCACACTTGAAATAGCAATTTTCTCCTTGCAATGTTTTCTTTTACCTAAATTATGATGAAAAATCATAAAATTCGGTCGCGGAAGCATATATTTATATGATTTTTTACAAAAATAAAGTCAAATTTTACCTATTCTTGAAATGGATATTTTTGTTAAAACATTCATAAACATGCTTTTGGACCTATACTGTGGATAAAATATGATGAAAAATTATAAAGTTCGGGCGCGTAAGCAAATATTTATATGATTTTATACAAAAAAAAAGTCAGATTTTACCTATTTTTGATGAATACGTTGTATATTGTAAGCTACATGGGCTGGATTCTAGAATACCTACCACACTTGAAATAGCAATTTTCTTGTTTCAATGTCTTCTTTTAGCTAAAATATGGTGAAAAATTATAAAATTCGGGCGCGGAAGCAAAAATTTATATGCTTTTTTACAAAATAAAGTCAGTTTTTACCTATTTTTGAAATGGATATTTTTGTTAAAACATTCATAAACATGCTTTTGGACCTATACTATGGGTAAAATATGAAAAATTATAAAATTCGGGCGCGCAAGCAAATATTTATATAATTTTTTACAAAATAAAGTCAAATTTTACCTATTTTTGATGAATACGTTGTATATTGTAAGCTTCATTGGCTGGATTCTAGAATACCTACCACACTTGAAATAGCAATTTTCTTATTGCAATGTTTTCTTTTACCTCAATTATGATAAAAAATCATAAAATTCGGGCGCGGAAGCAAATATTTATATCATTTTTTACAAAAATAAAGTCAGATTTTACCTATTCTTGAAATAGATATTTTTGTTAAAACATTCATAAACATGCTTTTGGACCTATACTGTGGATAAAATATACTGAAAAAATATAAAATTCGGGCGCGGAAGCAAATATTTATATGATTTTTTACAAAAAAAAATCAAATTTTACCTATTTTTGATGAATACGTTGTATATTGTAAGCCACATGGGCTGGATTCTAGAATACCTAACACACTTGGAATAGCAATTTTCTTGTTGCAATGTTTTCTTTTAGCTAAAATGTGATAAAAAATCATAAAATTCGGGCGCGGAAGCAAATATTTATATGATTTTTTACAAAAATAAATCAGGTTTTACCTATTTTTGAATTGGATATTTTTGTTAAAACATTCATAAACATGCTTTTGGACCTATACTATAGATAAAATATGATGAAAAATTATAAAATTCGGGCGCGGAGGCAAAAATTTATATAATTTTTTAGAAAAATAAAGTCAGATTTTACCTATTTTTGATGAATACGTTGTATATTGTAAGCTACTTGTGCTGGATTCTATAATACCTAACACACTTGAAATTGCAATTTTCTTGTTGCAATGTTTTCTTTTAGCTAAAATATGCAAAAATCATAAAATTCGGGCGCGGAAGCAAATATTTATATGATTTTTTACAAAAATAAAGTCAGATTTTACCTATTTTTGAAATGGATATTTTTGTTAAAACATTCATAAACGTACTTTTGGACCTATACCATGGATAAAATATGATGAAAAATTATAAAATTCAGGCGCGGAAGCAAATATTTATATAATTTTTTACAAATAAAAAGTCAGATTTTACCAATTTTTGATGAATACGCTGTATATTGTAAGCTTCATTGGCTGGATTCTAGAATACCTACCACACTTGAAATAGCAATCTTCTTGTTGCAATGTTTTCTTTTACCTAAATTATAATGAAAATCATAAAATTCGGGCGCGGAAGAAAATATTTATATGATTTTTTACAAAAATAAAGTCAGGTTTTACCTATTCTTGAAATGGATATTTTTGTTAAAACATTAATAAACATGCTTTAGAACTTATACTGCGTATAAAATATGATAAAAAATTATAAAATTTGGGCGCGGAAGCAAATATTTATATGATTTCTTACAAAAAAAAGTCAGATTTTACCTATTTTTGATGAATACGTTGTATATTGTAAGCTTCATTGGCTGGATTCTAGAATACCTACCACACTTGAAATAGCAATTCTTGTTGGAATGTTTTCTTTTTCCTAAATTATGATGAAAAATCATAAAATTCGAGCGCGGAAGCAAATATTTATCTGATTTTTTACAAAAATAAAGTCAGATTTTACCTATTCTTGAAATGGATATTTTTGTTAAAATATTTATAAACATACTTTTGGACCTATACTGTGGATAAAATATGATGAAAAATTATAAAATTCGGGCGCGGAAGCAAATTTTTATATGATTTTTTACAAAAAAAAGTAAGATTTTACCTATTTTTGATGAATACGTTGTATATTGTAAGCTACATGGGCTGGATTCTAGAATACCTAACATACTTGAAATAGCTATTTTCTTGTTGCAATGTTTTCTTTTAGCTAAAATATGATAAAAAATCCTAAAATTCGGGCGCGGAAGCAAATATTTATATGATTTTTTACAAAAACAAAGTCAGATTTTACCTATTTTAGAAATAAATATTTTTGTTGAAACATTCATAAACATGATTTTGGACCTATACTATGGATAAAATATTTTGAAAAATTATAAATTTAGGGCGCGGAAGCAATTATTTATATAATTTTTTACAAAAATAAAGTCAGATTTTACCTATTTTTGATGAATACGTTGTATATTGTAAGCTTCATTGGCTGGATTCTAGAATACCTACCACACTTGAAATAGCAATTTTCTTGTTGCAATGTTTTCTTTTACCTAAATTATGATAAAAAATCATAAAATTCGGGCGCGGAAGCAAATATTTTTATGATTTTTTACAAAAATAAAGTCAGATTTTACCTATTCTTGAAATGGATATTTTTGTTAAAACATTCGTAAACATGCTTTTGGACCTATACTATGGATAAAATATAATAAAAAATTATAAAATTCGAGCGCAGAAGCAAATATTTATATGATTTTTTACAAAAATAAAGTCAGATTTTACCTATTTTTAATGAATACGTTGTATATTGTAGGCTACATGGGCTGGATTCTACAATACCTAACACACTTGAAATAGCAATTTTCTTGTTGCAATGTTTTCTTTTAGCTAAAATATGATGAAAAATCATAAAATTCAGGCGCGGAAGCAAATATTTATATGATTTTTTACAAAAATAAAGTCAGATTTTACCTTTTCTTGAAATGGATATTATGTTAAAACATTCATAAACATGCTTTTGGACCTATAGTATGGATAAAATATGATGAAAAATTATAAAATTCGGGCGCGGAAGCAAATATTTATATAATTTTTTACAAAAATAAAGTCAGATTTTACCTATTTTTGATGAATACGTTGTATATTTTAAGCTTCACTGGCTGGATTCTAGAATATCTACCACACTTGAAATAGCAATTTTCTTGTTGCAATGTTTTCTTTTACCTGAATTATGATGAAAAATCATAAAATTCGGGTGCGGAAACAAATATTTATATGATTTTTTACAAAAATAAAGTCAGATTTACCTATTCTTGAAATAGATATTTTTGTTAAAACATTCATAAACATGCTTTTGGACCTATACTGTAGATAAAATATGATGAAAAATTATGAAATTCGTGCGCGGAAGCAAATATTAATATGATCTTTTTAAAAAAAGTCATATTTTACCTATTTTTGATGAATACGTTGTATAATGTAAGCTACATGGGCTGGATTCTAGAATACCTAACACACTTGAAATAGCAATTTTCTTGTTGCAATGTTTTCTTTTAGCTAAAATATGATGAAAAATCATAAAATTCGGGCGCGGAAGCAAATATTTAAATAATTTTTTACAAAAAAAAAGTCAGATTTTTTCTATATTTGATGAACACGTTGTATATTGTAAGCTACATGGGCTGGATTGTAGAATACCTAACACACTTGAAATAGCAATTTTCTTGTTGCAATGTTTTCTTTTAGCTAAAATATGATGAAAAATCATAAAATACGGGCGCGGAAGCAAATATTTATATGTTTTTTTACAAAAATAATGTCAGATTTTACCTATTTTTAAATGGATATTTTTGTTAAAACATTCTTAAACATGCTTTTGGACCTATACTATGGATAAAATATGATAAAAAATTATAAAATTCGGGCGCGGATGCAAATATTTATATGATTTTTTACAAAAAAAAAAGATTTTACCTATTTTTCACGAATACGTTGTATATTGTAAGCTACATGGGCTGGATTCTAGAATACCTGACACAATTGAAATAGCAATTATCTTGTTGCAATGTTTTCTTGTAGTTAAAATATGATGAAAAATCATAAAATTCGGGCGCGGAAGCAAATATTTATATGATTTTTTACAAAAATAAAGTCAGATTTTACCTATTTTTGAAATGGATATTTTTGTTAAAACATTCATAAACAAGCTTTTGGACCTATACTATGAATAAAATATAATAAAAAATTATAAAATTCGAGCGCAGAAGCAAATATTTATATGATTTTTTACAAAAATAAAGTCAGATTTTACCTATTTTTAATGAATACGTTGTATATTGTAGGCTACATGGGCTGGATTCTACAATACCTAACACACTTGAAATAGCAATTTTCTTGTTGCAATGTTTTCTTTTAGCTAAAATATGATGAAAAATCATAAAATTCGGGCGCGGAAGCAAACATTTATATGATTTTTTACAAAAATAAAGTCAGATTTTACCTTTTCTTGAAATGGATATTATGATAAAACATTCATAAACATGCTTTTGGACCTATAGTATGGATAAAATATGATGAAAAATTATAAAATTCGGGCGCGGAAGCAAATATTTATATAATTTTTTACAAAAATAAAGTCAGATTTTACCTATTTTTGATGAATACGTTGTATATTGTAAGCTTCACTGGCTGGATTCTAGAATATCTACCACACTTGAAATAGCAATTTTCTTGTTGCAATGTTTTCTTTTACCTGAATTATGATGAAAAATCATAAAATTCGGGTGCGGAAACAAATATTTATATGATTTTTTACAAAAATAAAGTCAGATTTACCTATTCTTGAAATGGATATTTTTGTTAAAACATTCATAAACATGCTTTTGGACCTATACTGTAGATAAAATATGATGAAAAATTATGAAATTCGTGCGCGGAAGAAAATATTAATATGATCTTTTTAAAAAAAGTCATATTTTACCTATTTTTGATGAATACGTTGTATAATGTAAGCTACATGAGCTGGATTCTAGAATACCTAACACACTTGAAATAGCAATTTTCTTGTTGCAATGTTTTCTTTTAGCTAAAATATGATGAAAAATCATAAAATTCGGGCGCGGAAGCAAATATTTAAATAATTTTTTACAAAAAAAAGTCAGATTTTATCTATATTTGATGAACACGTTGTATATTGTATATTGTTGTATATTGTAAGCTACAATATTTATATGATTTTTTACAAAAATAAAGTCAGATTTTACCTTTTCTTGAAATGGATATTATATTAAAACATTCATAAACATGCTTTTGGACCTATAGTATAGATAAAATATGATGAAAAATTATAAAATTCGGGCGCGGAAGCAAATATTTATATAATTTTTTACAAAAATAAAGTCAGATTTTACCTATTTTTGATGAATACGTTTTATATTGTAAGCTTCACTGGCTGGATTCTAGAATATCTACCACACTTGAAATAGCAATTTTCTTGTTGCAGTGTTTTCTTTTACCTGAATTATGATGAAAAATCATAAAATTCGGGTGCGGAAACAAATATTTATATGATTTTTTACAAAAATAAAGTCAGATTTACCTATTCTTGAAATAGATATTTTTGTTAAAACATTCATAAACATGCTTTTGGACCTATACTGTAGATAAAATATGATGAAAAATTATGAAATTCGTGCGCGGAAGCAAATATTAATATTACCTTTTTTAAAAAAAGTCATATTTTACCTATTTTTGATGAATACGTTGTATAATGTAAGCTACATGGGCTGGATTCTAGAATACCTAACACACTTGAAATAGCAATTTTCTTGTTGCAATGTTTTCTTTTAGCTAATATATGATGAAAAATCATAAAATTCGGGCGCGGAAGCAAATATTTAAATAATTTTTTACAAAAAAAAAGTCAGATTTTATCTATATTTGATGAACACGTTGTATATTGTAAGCTAAATGGGCTGGATTCTAGAATACCTAACACACTTGAAATAGCAATTTTCTTGTTGCAATGTTTTCTTTTAGCTAAAATATGATGAAAAATCATAAAATACGGGCGCGGAAGCAAATATTTATATGTTCTTTTACAAAAATAATGTCAGATTTTACCTATTTTTAAATGGATATTTTTGTTAAAACATTCGTAAACATGCTTTTGGACCTATACTATGGATAAAATATGATAAAAAATTATAAAATTCGGGCGCGGATGCAAATATTTATATGATTTTTTACTAAAAAAAAAGATTTTACCTATTTTTGATGAATACGTTGTATATTGTAAGCTACATGGGCTGGATTCTAGAATACCTGACACACTTGAAATAGCAATTATCTTGTTGCAATGTTTTCTTGTAGTTAAAATATGATGAAAAATCATATAATTCGGGCGCGGAAGCAAATATTTATATGATTTTTTACAAAGATAAAGTCAGATTTTACTAATTTTTGAAATGGATATTTTTGTTAAAACATTCATAAACAAGATTTTGGACCTATACTATGGATAAAATATGATGAAAAATTAATAAAATTCGGGCGCGGAAGAAAATATTTAAATAATATTTTACAAAAATAAAGTCAGATTTTACCTATATTTGATGAATACGTGTATATTGTAAGATTCATTGGCTGGATGCTAGTATACCTAACACACTTGAAATAGCAATTTTCTTGTTACAATGTTTTCTTTTAGCTAAAATATGATGAAAAATCATAAAATTCGGGCGCGGAAGCAAATATATATATGATTTTTTACAAAAATAAAGTCAGATTTTACCTATTTTTGAATGGATATTTTTGTTAAAACATTCATAAACATGTTTTTAGACCTATACTATGGATAAGATATGATGAAAAATTATAAAAGTCGGGCGCGGAAGCAAATATTTATATAATTTTTTACAAAAATAAAGTCAAATTTTACCTATTTTTGATGAATACGTTGTATATTATAAGCTTCATTGGCTAGATTCTAGAATACCTACCACACTTGAAATAGCAATTTTCTTATTGCAATGTTTTCTTTTACCTAAATTATGATGAAAAATCATAAAATTCGGGTGCGGAAGCAAATATTTATATGATTTTTTACAAAAATAAAGTCAGATTTTACCTATTATTGATGAATACGTTGTATATTGTAAGCTACATGGGCTGGATTATAGAAAACCTACCACACTTGAAATAGCAATTTTCTTGTTGCAATGTTTTCTTTTACCAAAATTATGATGAAAAATCATAAAATTCGGGCGCGGAAGCAAATATTTATCTGATTTTTTACAAAAATAAAGTCAGATTTTACCTAATCTTGAAATGGATATTTTTGTTAAAACATTCATAAACATGCTTTTGGACCTATACTGTGGATAAAATATGATGAAAAATTAAAAAATTCGGGCGCGGAAGCAAATATTTATGATGTTTTACAAAAAAAAGTCAGATTTTACCTATTTTTGATGAATACGTTGTATATTGTAAGCTACATTGGCTGGATTCTAGAATACCTAACACACTTGAAATAGCAATTTTGTTGTTGTAATGTTTTCTTTTACCTAAATTATGATGAAAAATCATAAAATTCGGGCGCGGAAGCAAATATTAATCTGATTTTTTACAAAAATTAAAACAGATTTTACCTATTCATGAAATGGATATTTTTGTTAAAACATTCATAAACATGCTTTTGGACCTATACTGTGGATAAAATATGATGAAAATTTATAAAATTCGGGCGCGGAATCAAATATTTATGATGTTTTACAAAAAAAAGTCAGATTTTACCTATTTTTGATGAATACGTTGTATATTGTAAGCTACATGGGCTGGATTCTAGAATACCTAACACACCTGAAATAGCAATTTTCTTGTTGTAATGTTTTCTTTTACCTAAATTATGATGATAAATCATAAAATACGGGCGCGGAAGCAAATATTTATATGATTTTTTACAAAAATAAAGTCAGATTTTACCTATTCTTGAAATAGATATTTTTGTTAAAACATTCATAAACATGCTTTTGGACCTATACTGTGGATAAAATATTATGAAAAATTATAAAATTCGTGCGTGGAAGCAAATATTAATATAATTTTTTTTAAAAAAAGTCAGATTTTACCTATTTTTGATGAATAGGTTGTATAATGTAAGCTACATGGGCTGGATTCTAGAATACCTAACACACTTGAAATAGCAATTTTCTTGTTGCAATGTTTTCTTTTAGCTAAAATATGATTCATAAAATTCGGGCGCGGAAGCAAATATTTAAATAATATTTTACAAAAAAAGGTCAGATTTTATCTATATTTGATGAACACGTTGTATATTGTAAGCTACATGGGCTGGATTCTAGAATACCTAACACACTTGAAATAGCAATTTTCTTGTTGCAATGTTTTCTTTTAGCTAAAATATGATGAAAAATCATAAAATTTGGGCGCGGAAGCAAATATTTATATGATTTTTTACAAAAATAAAGTCAGATTTTACCTATTTTTGAAATGGATATTTTTGTTAAAACATTCATAAACATTCTTTTAGACCTATACTATTGATAAGATATGATGAAAAATTATAAAATTCGGGCGCGGAAGCAAATATTTATATAATTTTTTACAAAAATAAAGTCAAATTTTACCTATTTTTGATGAATACGTTGTATATTATAAGCTTCATTGGCTGGATTCTAGAATACCTATCACACTTGAAATAGCAATTTTCTTATTGCAATGTTTTCTTTTACCTAAATTCTGATAAAAAATCATAAAATTCGGGTGCGCAAGAAAATATTTATATGATTTTTTACAAAAATAAAGTCAAATTTTACCTATTATTGATGAATACGTTGTATATTGTAAGCTACATGATCTGGATTATAGAATACCTACCACACATGAAATAGCAATTTTCTTGTTGCAATGTTTTCTTTTACCTAAATTATGATGACAAATCATAAAATACGGGCGCGAAAGCAAATATTTATCTGATTTTTTACAAAAATAAAGTCAGATTTTACCTATTCTTGAAATGGATATTTTTGTTAAAACATTCATAAACATGCTTTTGGACCTATACTGTGGATAAAATATGATGAAAAATTATAAAATTCGGGCGCGGAAGCAAATATTTATGATGTTTTAAAAAAAAAGTCAGATTTTACCTATTTTTGATGAATACGTTGCATATTGTAAGCTACATGGGTTGGATTCTAGAATACCTAACACACTTGAAATAGCAATTTTCTTGTTTTAATGTTTTCTTTTACCTAAATTATGATGAAACATCATAAAATACGGGCGCGGAAGCAAATATTTATCTGATTTTTACAAAAATAAAGTCAGATTTTACCTAATCTTGAAATGGATATTTTTGTTAAAACATTCATAAACATGCTTTTGGACCTATACTGTGGATAAAATATGATGAAAAATTAAAAAATTCGGGCGCGGAAGCAAATATTTATGATGTTTTACAAAAAAAAGTCAGATTTTACCTATTTTTGATGAATACGTTGTATATTGTAAGCTACATTGCCTGGATTCTAGAATACCTAACACACTTGAAATAGCAATTTGTTGTTGTAATGTTTTCTTTTACCTAAATTATGATGAAAAATCATAAAATTCGGGCGCGGAAGCAAATATTAATCTGATTTTTTACAAAAATTAAAACAGATTTTACCTATTCATGAAATGGATATTTTTGTTAAAACATTCATAAACATGCTTTTGGACCTATACTGTGGATAAAATATGATGAAAATTTATAAAATTCGGGCGCGGAATCAAATATTTATGATGTTTTACAAAAAAAAGTCAGATTTTACCTATTTTTGATGAATACGTTGTATATTGTAAGCTACATGGGCTGGATTCTAGAATACCTAACACACCTGAAATAGCAATTTTCTTGTTGTAATGTTTTCTTTTACCTAAATTATGATGATAAATTATAAAATACGGGCGCGGAAGCGAATATTTATATGATTTTTTACAAAAATAAAGTCAGATTTTACCTATTCTTGAAATAGATATTTTTGTTAAAACATTCATAAACATGCTTTTGGACCTATACTGTGGATAAAATATGATGAAAAATTATAAAATTCGTGCGCGGAAGCAAATATTAATATAATTTTTTTTAAAAAAGTCAGATTTTACCTATTTTTGATGAATAGGTTGTATAATGTAAGCAACATGGGCTGGATTCTAGAATACCTAACACACTTGAAATAGCAATTTTCTTGTTGCAATGTTTTCTTTTAGCTAAAATATGATTCATAAAATTCGGGCGCGGAAGCAAATATTTAAATAATATTTTACAAAAAAAGGTCAGATTTTATCTATATTTGATGAACACGTTGTATATTGTAAGCTACATGGGCTGGATTCTAGAATACCTAACACACTTGAAATAGCAATTTTCTTGTTGCAATGTTTTCTTTTAGCTAAAATATGATGAAAAATCATAAAATTTGGGCGCGGAAGCAAATATTTATATGATTTTTTACAAAAATAAAGTCAAATTTTACCTATTATTGATGAATACGTTGTATATTGTAAGCTACATGATCTGGTTTATAGAATACCTACCACACATGAAATAGCAATTTTCTTGTTGCAATGTTTTCTTTTACCTAAATTATAATGACAAATCATAAAATACGGGCGCGAAAGCAAATATTTATCTGATTTTTTACAAAAATAAAGTCAGATTTTACTTATTCTTGAAATGGATATTTTTGTTAAAACATTCATAAACATGCTTTTGGACCTATACTGTGGATAAAATATGATGAAAAATTATAAAATTCGGGCGCGGAAGCAAATATTTATGATGTTTTAAAAAAAGTCAGATTTTACCTATTTTTGATGAATACGTTGCATATTGTAAGCTACATAGGCTGGATTCTAGAATACCTAACACACTTGAAATAGCAATTTTCTTGTTGTAATGTTTTCTTTTAACAAAATTATGATGAAAAATCATAAAATTCGGGCGCGGAAGCAAATATTTATATGAGTTTTTACAAAAATAAAGTCAGATTTTACCTATTCTTGAAATGTATATTTTTGTTAAAACATTCATAAACATGCTTTTGGACCTACACTGTGAATAAAATATGATGAAAAATTTAAAAATTCGGGAGCGGAAGCAAATATTAATACGATTTTTACAAAAAAAGTCAGATTTTACCTATTTTGGATGAATACGTTGTATAATGTAAGCTACATGGGCTGGATTCTAGAATACCTAACACACTTGAAATAGCAATTTTCTTGTTGCAATGTTTCCTTTTAGCTAAAATATGATGAAAAATCATAAAATTCGGGCGCGGAAGCAAATATTTAAATGTTTTTTTACAAAAAAAAGTCAGATTTTATGTATAATTGATGAACACGTTGTATATTGTAAGCTACATGGGCTGGATTCTAGAATACCTATCACACTTGAAATAGCAATTTTCTTGTTGCAATGTTTTCTTTTAGCTAAATTATGATGAAAAATCATAAAATTCGGGCGCGGAAGAAAATATTTATATGATTTTTTACAAAAATAAAGTCAGATTTTACCAATTTTTGAAATGGATATTTTTGTTATAACATTCTTAAACATGCTTTTGGACCTATACTATGGATAAAATATGATGAAAAATTATAAAGTTCGGGCGCGGGAGCAAATATTTATATAATTTTTTACTAAAATAAGGTCAGATTTTACCTATTTTTCATGAATACGTTGTATATTGTAAGCTTTATTGGCTGGATTCTAGAATACCTACCACACTTGAAATAGCAATTTTCTTCTTGCAATGTTTTCTTTTACCTAAATTATGATGAAAAATCATAAAATTCGGGCGCGGAAGCAAATATTTATATGATTTTTTACAAAAATAAAGTCAGATTTTACCTTTTCTTGAAATGGATATTTTTATTAAAACATTCATAAACATGCTTTTGGACCTATACTGTAGATAAAATATGATGAAAAATTATAAAATTCGGGCTCGGAAACAAATATTTATGATTTTTTACAAAAAAAATCAGATTTTACCTATTTTTGATGAATACGTTGTATATTATAAGCTACATGGGCTGGATTCTAGAATACCTAACACACTTGAAATAGCATTTTTCTTGTTGCAATGTTTTCTTTTAGCTAAAATATGATGAAAAATCATAATATTCGGGCGCAGAAGCAAATATTTATATGATTTTTTACAAAAATTAAGTCAGATTTTACCTGTTCTTGAAATTGATATTTTTGTTAAAACATTCATAAACATGCTCCTTGACCTATACTGTGGATAAAATATGATAAAAAATTATAAAATTCGGGCGCGGAAGCAAATATTTATATGATTTTTTACAAAAAAAAAAGTCAGATTTTACCTATTTTTGATGAATACGTTGTATATTGTAAGCTACATATGCTGGATTCTAGAATACCTAACACACTTGAAATAGCAATTTTCTTGTTGCAATGTTTTCTTTTAGCTAAAATATGATGAAAAATCATAAAATTCGGGCGCGGAAGCAAATATTTATATAAATTTTTACAAAAATAAAGTCAGATTTTACCAATTTTTGCTGAATACGTTGTATATTATAAGCTACTTGGGCTGGATTCTAGAATACCAAACACACTTGAAATAGCAATTTTCTTGTTGCAATGCTTTCTTTTAGCTAAATTATGATGAAAAATCATAAAATTCGGGCGCGGAAGAAAATATTTATATGATTTTTTACAAAAATAGTCAGATTTTACCTATTCTTGAAATGGATATGTTTGTTAAAACATTCATAAACATGCATTTGGACCTATACTGTGGATAAAATATGATGAAAATTATAAAATTCGGGCGCGGAAGCAAATATTTATATGATTTTTTACAAAAATAAAGTCAGATTTTACCTATTCTTGCAATGGATATTTTTGTTAAAACATTCATAAACATGCTTTTGGACCTATACTGTGTATAAAATATGATAAAATATTATAAAATTCGGGCGCGAAAGCAAATATTTATATGATTTTTTACAAAAATAAAGTCAGATTTTACCTATTTTTGAATTGGATATTTTTGTTAAAACATTCATAAACATGCTTTTGGACCTATACTATAGATAAAATATGATAAAAAATTATAAAATTCGGGCGCGGAGGCAAATATTTATATAATTTTTTACAAAAATAAAGTCAGATTTAACCTATTTTTGATGAATACGTTGTATATTGTAAGCTACTTGGGCTGGATTCTAGAATACCTAACACACTTGAAATAGCAATTTTCTTGTTGCAATGTTTTCTTTTAGCTAAAATATGATGAAAAATCATAAAAATCGGGCGCGAAGCAAATATTTATGATTTTTTTACAAAAATAAAGTCTGATTTTACCTATTCTTGCAATGGATATTTTTGTTAAAACATTTATAAACATGCTTTTGGACCTATACTGAGGATAAAATATGATAAAAAATTAATAAATTCGGTCACGAAAGCAAGTATTTATATAATTTTTTACAAAAATAAAGTCAGATTTTACCTATTTTTGATGAATACGTTGTATATTGTAAGCTTCATTGGCTGGATTCTAGAATACCTACCACACTTGAATTAGCAATTTTCTTGTTGCAATGTTTTCTTTTACCTAATTTATGATAAAAAATTATAAAATTCGGGCGCAGAAGCAAATATTTATAATTTTTTACAAAAATAAAGTCAGATTTTACATATTCTTGAAATGGATATTTTTGTTAATACATTCATAAACATGCTTTTGGACCTATACTGTGGATAAAATATGATGAAAAATTATAAAATTCGGTCGCGGAAGCAAATATTTATATGATTTTTTACAAAAAAAAATCAGATTTTACCTATTTTTGATGATCACGTTGTATATTGTAAGCTACATGGGCTGGATTCTAGAATACCTAACACACTTGAAATAGCAATTTTCTTGTTGCAATGTTTTCTTTACGCGCTATCTCAGAGTAATCATAAAAATCGGGCGCGGAAGCAATATTTATGATTTTTTTACAAAAATAATGTCAGATTTTACATATTTTTGAAATGGATATTTTTGTTAAAACATTCATAAACATGCTTTTGGACCTATACTATGGATAAAATATGATGAAAAATTATAAAATTCGGGCGCGGAAGCAAATATTTATATAATTTTTTACAAAAATAAAGTCAGATTTTACCAATTTTTGATGAATACGTTGTACATTGTAAGCTTCATTGGCTGGATTCTAGAATACCTACCACACTTGAAATAGCAAATTTCTTGTTGCAATGTTTTCTTTTACCTAAATTATGATAAAAAATCATAAAATTCGGGCGCGGAAGCAAATATTTATATGATTTTTTTACAAAAATAAAGTCAGATTTTACCAATTCTTGAAATGGATATTTTTGTTAAAACATTCGTAAACATGCTTTTGGACCTATACTGTGGATAAAATATGATAAAAATTTATAAAATTCGGGCGCGGAAGCAAATATTTATATGATTTTTTTACAAAAAAAAAGTCAGATTTTACATATTCTTGAAATGGATATTTTTGTTAATACAGTCATAAACATGCTTTTGAACCTATACTGTGGATAAAATATGATGGAAAATTATAAAATTCGGGCGCGGGAGCAAATATTTATATGATTTTTTTGCAAAAAAAAAGTCACATTTTACCTATTTTTGATGAATACGTTGTATATTGTAAACTACATGGGCTGGATTCTAGAATACCTAACACACTTGAAATAGCTATTTTCTTGTTGCAATGTTTTCTTTTACCTAAATTATGATAAAAAATCATAAAATTCGGGCGCGGAAGCAAATATTTATATGATTTTTTACAAAAATAAAGTCAGATTTTACCTATTCTTGTAATGGATATTTTTGTTAAAACATTCATAAACATGCTTTTGGACCTATACTGTGGATAAAATATGATAAAAAATTATAAAATTCGGGCGCGGAAGCAAATATTTTTATGATTTTTTACAAAAAAAAAAGTCAGATTTTACATTTTTTTGATGAATACGTTGTATATTGTAAGCTACATGGGCTGGATTCTAGAATACCTATAAATATTTGCTTTCGCGCCCAAATTTTATAATTTTTCATCATATTTTATCCATAGTATAGGTCCAAAAGCATGTTTATGAATGTTTTAACAAAAATATCCCTTTCAAAAATAGGTAAAATCTGACTTTATTTTTGCAAAAAATCATATAAATATTTGCTTCTGCGCTCGAATTATATGATTTTTCATCATATTTTAGCTAAAAGAAAACATTGCAACAAGAAAATTGCTATTTCAAGTGTGTTTGGTATTCTAGAATCCAACCAATGAAGCTTACAATATATACGTATTCATCAAAAGTAGGTAAAATCTGACTTTATTTTGTCAAATTATATAAATATTTGCTTCCGCGCCCGAAATTTATAATTTTTTTATTATATTTTATCCATTGTATAGGTCCAAAAGCATGTTTATGAATTTTTTAACAAAAATATACATTTCAAAAATAGGTAAAATCTGATTTTATTTTGTAAAAAATCATATAAATATTTGCTTCCACGCCCGAATTTTATGATTTTTCATCATATTTTAGCTAAAAGAAAACATTGCAATAAGAAAATAGCAATTTCAAGTGTGTTAGGTATTCTAGAATCCAGCCCATGTAGCTTACAATATACAACGTATTAATCAAAAATAGGTAAAATCTGACTATATTTTTGTAAATAACTGTATAATATTTGCTTTCGCGCCCGAATTTTATAATTTTTTATCATATTTTATCCATAGTATAGGTCCAAAAGCATGTTTATGAATGTTTTGACAAAAATATTCATTTCAAAAATAGGTAAAATCTGACTTTATCTTTGTAAAAAATCATATAAATATTTGCTTCCGCGCCCGAATTTTATGATTTTTCATCATATATTAGCTAAAAGAAAACATTGCAACAAGAAAATTGCTATTTTAAGTGTGTTAGGTATTCTAGAATCCAGCCCATGTAGCTTACAATATACAACGTATACATCAAAAATAGGTAAAATCTGACTTTCTTTTTGTAAAAAATCATAAAAATATTAGCTTCCGCGCCTGAATTTTATAATTTTTCATCAATTTTAGCTAAAAGAAAACATTGCAATAAGAAAATTGCTATTTCAAGTGTGTTAGGTATTCTAGAATCCAGCCCATGTAGGTTACAATATACAACGTATTCATCAAAAATAGGTAAAATCTGACTTTTTTTGTAAAGAGTCATATAAATATTTGCTTCCGCGCCCGAGTTTTATAATTTTTCATCATATTTTATCCACAGTATAGGGTCAAAAACATGTTTATGAATGTTTTAACAAAAATATCCATTTCAAGAATAGGTAAAATCTGACTTTATTTTTGTAAAAAATCATATAAATATTTGCTTCCGCGTCCGAATTTTATGAATTTTCATTATAATTTAGGTAGAAGAAAACATTGCAACAAGAAAATTGCTATTTCAAGTGTAGTAGGTATTCTAGAATCCAGCCTATGAAGCTTACAATATACAACGCATTCATCAAAAATAGGTAAAATCTGACTTTATCTTTGTAAAAAATTATATAAATATTTGCTTCCGCGCCCGAATTTTATAATTTTTCATCATACTTTATCCATAGTATAGGTCCAAAAGCATGTTTATGAATGTTTTAACAAAAATACCCATTTTAAAAATAGGTAAAATCTGACTTCATTTTTGTAAAAAATCATATAAATATTTGCTTCCGCGCCCGAATTTAATGATTTTTCATCATATTTTAGCTAAAAGAAAAGATTGCAATGAGAAAATTGCTATTTCAAGTGTGTTAGATATTCTAGAATCCAGCCCATGTAGCTCACAATATACAACGTATTCATCAAGAATAGGTAAAATCTGACTTTTTTTTTGTAAAAAATCATACAAATATTTGCTTCCGCGCCAGAATTTTATAATCTTTCATCATAATTTATCCACAGTATAGGTCCGAAAGCATGTTTATGAATGTTTTAACAAAAATATCCATTTCAAGAATAGGTAAAATCTGACTTTATTTTTGTAAAAAATCATATAAATATTTGCTTCCGCGCCCGAATTTTACGATTTTTCATCATAATTTAGGTAAAAGAAAACATTGCAACAAAGAAATTGCTATTTCAAGTGTGGTAGGTATTCTAGAATCCAGCCCATGTAGCTTACAATATACAAAGTATTCATCAAAAATAAGTAAAATCTGACTTTCTTTTTGTAAAAAATCATATAAATATTTGCTTCCGCGCGAGAATTTTATAATTTTTCATCATATGTTATCCACAGTATAGATCCAAAAGCATGTTTATGAATGTTTTAACAAAAATATCCATTTCAAGAATAGGTAAAATCTGACTTTATTTTTGTAAAAAATCATATAAATATTTGCTTCCGCGCCTGAATTTAATGATTTTTCATCATATTTTAACTAGAAGAAAACATTGCAACAAGAAAATTGCTATTTCAAGTGTGTTAGGTACTCTAGAATCCAGCCCATGTAGCTTACAATATACAAATTATTCATCAAAATTTAGTAAAATCTGACTTTCTTTTTGTAAAAAATCATATAAATATTTGCTTCCGCGCGAGAATTTTATAATTTTTCATCATATGTTATCCACAGTATAGGTCCAAAAGCATGTTTATGAATGTTTTAACAAAAATATCCATTTCAAGAATAGGTAAAATCTGACTTTATTTTTGTAAATAACTATATAAATATTTGCTTCCGCGCCCGAATTTTATAACTTTTCATCATATTTTATCCCTAGTATAGGTACAAAAGCATGTTTATGAATGTTTTGACAAAAATATTCATTTCTAAAATAGGTAAAATCTGACTTTATCTTTGTAAAAAATCATATAAATATTTGCTTCCGCGCCCGAATTTTATGATTTTTCATCATATATTAGCTAAAAGAAACCATAGCAACAAGAAAATTGCTATTTCAAGTGTGTTAGGTATTCTAGAATCCAGCCCATGTAGCTTACAATATACAACGTATACATCAAAAATAGGTAAAATCTGACTTTCGTTTTGTAAAAAATCATAAAAATATTTGCTTCCGCGCCCGAATTTTATGATTTTTCATCAATTTTAACTAAAAGAAAACATTGCAACAAGAAAATTGCTATTTCAAGTGTGTTAGGTATTCTAGAATCCAGCCCATGTAGCTTACAATATACAACGTATTCATCAAAAATACTTAAAATCTGACTTTTTTTTTGTAAAAAGTCATACAAATATTTGGTTCCGCGCCCGAATTTTATAATTTTTCATCATATTTTATCCACAGTATAGGTCCAAAAGCATGTTTATGAAAGTTTTAACAAAAATATCCATTTCAAAAATAGGTAAAATCTGACTTTATTTTTGTAAAAAATCATATAAATATTTGCTTCCGCGCCCGAATTTTAAGATTTTTCATCATATTTTAGTTAAAAGAAAACATTGCAACAAGAAAATTGCTATTTCAAGTGTGTTAGGTATTCTAGAATCCAGTCCATGTAGCTTACAATATACAACGTATTCATCAAAAATAGGTAATATCTGACTTTTTTTTGTAAAAAATCATAGAAATATTTGCTTCCGCGCCCGAATTTTATGATTTTTTATCATACTTTAGCTAAAAGAAAACATTGCAACAAGAAAATTGCTATTTCATGTGTGTTAGATATTGTAGAATCCAGCCCATGTAGCTTACAATATATGACGTACACATCAAAAATAGGTAAAATCTGACTTTTTTTTTGTAAAAAAATCATAAATATTTGCTTCCGCGCCCGAATTTTATAATTTTTCATCATATTTCATCCACAGTATAGGTCCAAAAGCATGTTTATGAATGTTTTAACAAAAATATCCATTTCAAGAATAGGTAAAATCTGACTTTATTTTTGTAAAAAATCATATAAATATTTGCTTCCGCGCCCAAATTTTATAATTTTTCATCATATTTCAACCACAGTATAGGTCCAAAAGCATGTTTATGAATGTTTTAATAAAAATATCCATTTCAAGAATAGGTAAAATCTGACTTTATTTTTGTAAAAAATCATATAAATATTAGCTTCCGCGCCCGAATTTTATGATTTTTCATCATAATTTAGGTAAAAGAAAACATTGCAACAAGAAAGTTGCTATTTCAAGTGTGGTAGGTATTCTAGAATCCAGCCAATGAAGCTTACAATGTACAACGTATTCATCAAAAATAGGTAAAATCTGACTTTATTTTTGTAAAAAATTATATAAATATTTGCTTCCGCACCCGAATTTTATGATTTTTCAACGTAATTTAGGTAAAAGAAAACATTGCAACAAGAAAATTGCTATTTCAAGTGTGTTAGGTATTGTAGAATCCAGCCCATGTAGCTTACAATATACAACGTATTCATCAAAAGTAGGTAAAATCAGACTTTTTTTTGTAAAAAATCATATAAATATTTGCTTCCGCGCCCGAAATTTATGATTTTTCATCGTAATTTAGGTAAAAGAAAACATTGCAACAAGAAAATTGCTATTTCAAGTGTGGTAGGTATTCTAGAATCCAGCCAATGAAGCTTACAATATACAAAGTATTCATCAAAAATAGGTAAAATCTGACTTTATTTTTGGAAAAATATATATTAATATTTGCTTTCGCGCCCGAGTTTTATAATTCTTCATCATATTTTATCCATAGTATAGGTCCGAAAGCATGTTTATGAATGTTTTAACAAAAATATCCATTTCAAAAATAGGTAAAATCTGACTTTATTTTTGTAAAAAATCATATAAATATTTGCTTCCGCGCCCGAATTTTATGATTTTTCATCATATTTTAGCTAAAAGAAAACATTGCAACAAGAAATTTGCTATTTCAAGTGTGTTAGGTATTGTAGAATCCAGCCCATGTATCTTACAATATACAATGTATTCATCAAAAATAGGTAAAATCTGACTTTTTTTTTTGTAAAAAATCATAAATATTTGCTTCCGCGCCCGAATTTTATAATTTTTCATCATTTTTTATCCACAGTATAGGTCCGAAAGCATGTTTATGAATGTTTTAACAAAAATATCCATTTCAAGAATAGGTAAAATGTGACTTTATTTTTGTAAAATATCATATAAATATTTGCTTCCGCGCCCGAATTTTATGATTTTTTATCATATTTTAGCTAAAAGAAAACATTGCAACAAGAAAATTGCTATTTCAAGTGTGTTAGGTATTCTAGAATCCAGCCCATGTAACTTACAATATACAACGTATTCATCAAAAATAGGTAATATCTGACTTTTTTTTTGTAAAAAATCATAGAAATATTTGCTTCCGCGCCCGAATTTTATGATTTTTTATCATACTTTAGCTAAAAGAAAACATTGCAACAAGAAAATTGCTATTTCAAGTGTGTTAGGTATTCTAGAATCCAGTCAATGAAGCTTACAATATACAACGTATTCATCAAAAATTGGTAAAATCTGACTTTATTTTTGTAAAAATTTATATAAATATTTGCTTCCGTGCCCGAATTTTATAATTTTTCATCATATTTTATCCATAGTATAGGTCCAAAAGCATGTTTATGAATGTTTAAGAAAAATATCCATTTTAAAAATAGGTAAAATCCGACTTTATTTTTGTAAAAAATCATATAAAAATTTGCTTCCGCGCCCGAATTTTATGATTTTTCATCATATTTTAGCTAAAAGAAAACATTGCAAGAAGAAAATTGCTATTTCAAGTGTGTTAGGTATTCTAGAATCCAGCCCATTTAGCTTACAATATACAACGTATTCATCAAAAATAAGTAAAATTTGACTTTTTTCATAAAAAAATCATAAATACTAGCTTCCGCGACCGAATTTTTTAATTTTTCATCATATTTTATCCATAGCATAGGTCCAAAAGTATGTTTATGAATGTTTTAACAAAAATATCCATTTCAAGAATAGGTAAAATCTGAATTTATTTTTGTAAAAAAGTCATATAAATATTTGCTTCCGCGCCCGAATTTTATGATTTTTCATCATAATTTAGGTAAATGAAAACATTGCAACAAGAAAATTGCTATTTCAAGTGTAGTAGGTATTCTAGAATCCAGCCCATGTAGCTTACAATATACAACGTATTCATCAAAAATAGGTAAAATCTGATTTTTTTTTTGTAAAAAATCATATAAATATTTGCTCCCGCGCCCGAATTTTATTATTTTTCACCATAATTTAGGTAAAAGAAAACATTGCGACAAGAAAATTGCTATTTCAAGTGTGGTAGGTATTCTAGAATCCAGCCAATGAAGCTTACAATATACAACTTATTCATCAAAAATAGGTAAAATCTGACTTTATTTTTATAAAAAATTATATAAATATTTGCTTCCGCGTCCGAATTTTATAATTTTTCATCATATATTATCCACAGTATAGGTTCAAAAGCATTTTTATGAATGTTTTAACAAAAATATCCATTTCAAGAATAGGTAAAATATGACTTTATTTTTGTAAGAAATCATATAAAAATTTGCTTCCGCGCCCGAATTTTATGATTTTTTATCATTTTTTAGCTAAAAGAACACATTGCAACAAGAAAATTGTTATTTCAAGTGTGTTAGGTATTCTAGAATCCAGCCCATGTAGCTTGGAAATATACAACGTATTCATCAAAAATAGGTAAAATCTGACTTTTTTTTGAAAAAAAGCATATAAATATTTGCTTCCGCGCCCGAATTTTATAATTTTGCATTATATTTTATCCACAGTATAGGTCCAAAAGCATGTTTATGAATGTTTTAACAAAAATATTTATTTCAAAAATAGGTAAAATCTGACTTTATTTTTGTAAAAAATTATATAAATATTTGTTTCCGCGCCCGAATTTTATGATTTTTCATAATAATTTAGGTAAAAGAAAACATTGCAACAAGAAATTTGCTATTTCAAGTGTGGTAGGTATTCTAGAATCCAGCCAATAAAGCTTACAATATACAACGTATTCATCAAAAATTGGTAAAATCTGACTTTATTTTTGTAAAAAATTATATAAATATTTGCTTCCGCGCCCGAATTTTATAATTTTTTATCATATTTTATCCATAGTATAGGTCCAAAAGCATGTATATGAATGTTTTAACAAAAATATCCATTTCAAAAATAGGTAAAATCCGACTTTATTTTTGTAAAAAATCATATAAAAACTTACTTCCGCGCCCGAATTTTATGATTTTTCATCATAATTTAGGTAAAAGAAAACATTGCAACAAGAAAATTGCTATTTCAAGTATGGTAGGTATTCTAGAATCCAGCCAATGAAGCTTACAATATACAACGTATTCATCAAAAATAGGTAAAATCTGACTTTTTTTTTGTAAAAAATCATATAAATATTTGCTTCCGCGCCCGAATTTTATGATTTTTCATCATAATTTAGGTAAAAGAAAACATTGCGACAAGAAAATTGCTATTTCAAGTGTGGTAGGTATTCTAGAATCCAGCCAATGAAGCTCACAATATACAACGACTCTGAGATAGCGCGT
>JAQOWZ010000448.1:0-39875 GCA_035578165.1 Stenolophus ochropezus
ATACGCGCTATCTCAGAGTACCAGCCCATGTAGCTTACAATATACAACGTATTCATCAAAAATAGGTAAAATCTTACTTTATTTTTGTAAAAAATCATAAAAATATTTGCTTCCGCGCCCGAATTTTATAATATTTCATCATATTTCAACCATAATATTGGTCCAAAAGCATGTTTATAAATGTTTTAACAAAAATATCCATTTCGAGAATAGGTAAAATCTGACTTTATTTTTGTAAAAAATCATATAAATATTTGATTCCGCGCCAGAATTTTATGATTTTTTATCATAATTTAGATAAAAGAAAACATTGCAACAAGAAAATTGCTATTTCAAGTGTGGTAGGTATTCTAGAATCCAGCCAATGAAGCTCACAATATACAACGTATTTATCAAAAATAGGTAAAACCTGACTTAATTTTAGTAAAAAATTATATAAATATTTGCTTCCGCGTCCGAATTTTATAATTTTTCATCATATTTATTCATAGTATAGGTCCTAAACCATGTTTATGAATGTTTTAACAAAAGTATCCATTTCAAAAATAGGTAAAATCTGTCTTTATTTTTGTAAAAAATCATATAAATATTTGCTTCCGCTCCCGAATTTTATAATTTTTTATCATATTTTAGCTAAAAGAAAACATTGCAACAAGAAAATTGCTATTTCAAGTGTGGTGGTATTCCTGAATCCAGCCAATGAAGCTTACAATATGCAACGTATTCATCAAAAATAGGTAAAATCTGACTTTATTTTTGTAAAAAATCATATAAAGTTTTGCTTCCGCGACCAAATTTTATAATTTTTCATCATATTTTAGCTAAGAGAAAACATTGCAACAAGGAAATTGCTATTTCAAGTGTGGTGGTATTCTAGAATCCAGCCAATGAGTCTTACAATATGCAATGTATTCAACAAAAATAGGTAAAATCTGACTTAATTTTTGTAAAAAATCATATAAATTTCTGCTTCCGCGACCGAATTTTATGATTTTTTTTCATATTTTAGCTAAAAGAAATCATTGCTACATGAAAATAGCTATTTCAATTGTGGTAGGTATTCTAGAAACCAGCCCATGTAGCTTACAATATACACCGTATTCATGAAAAATAGGTAAAATCTGACTTTATTTTTGTAAAAAATCATATAAATATTTGCTTCTGCGCCCGAATTTTATAATTTTTCATCATATTTTTTCCATAGTATAGGTCCAAAAGCATGTTTATGAATGTTTTAACAAAAATATCCATTTCGAGAATAAGTAAAATCTGACATTATTTTTGTAAAAAATCATATAAATATTTGCTTCCGCGCCCGAATTTTATGATTTTTCATCATACATTAGGTAAAAGAAAACATTGCAACAGGAAAATTGCTATTTCAAGGATGGTAGGTATTCTAGAATCCAGCCCATGTTGCTTACAATATACAACGTATTCATTAAAAATAGGTAAAATCTGACTTTATTTTTGTAAAAAATCATATAAATATTTGCTTCCGCGCCCGAATTTTATAAATTTTTATTATATTTTATCCATAGTATAAGTCCAAAAGCATGTTTATGAATGTATTAACAAAAATATTTATTTCAAAAATCTGACTTTATTTTTGTAAAACATCATATAACTATTTGTTTCCGCGCCCGAATTTTATGATTTTTCATCATAATTTAGGTTGAAGAAAAAATTGCAACAGGAAAATTGCTATTTCAAGTGTGGTAGGTATTCTAGAATCCAGCCAATGAAGCTTACAATATACAACGTATTCATCAAAAATAGGTAAAATCTGACTTAATTTTTGTAAAAAATTATATAAATATTTGCTTCCGCGCCCGAATTTTATAATTTTCATCATATTTTATCTATAGTATAGGTCCAAAAGCATGTTTATGAATGTTTTAACAAAAGTATCCATTTAAAAAATTGGTAAAATGTGACTTTATTTTTGTAAAAAATCATATAAATATTTGCTTCCGCGCCCGAATTTTATAGTTTTTTATCATATTTTAGCTAAAAGAAAACATTGCAACAAGAAAATTGCTATTTCAAGTGTGGTTTTATTCTAGAATCCAGCCATTGAATCTTACAATATGCAATGTATTCATCAAAAATAGGTAAAATCTGACTTTATTTTTGTAAAAAATCATATAAATTTCTGCTTCCGCGACCGAATTTTATAATTTTTCATCTAATTTTATCTATAGTATAGGTCCAAAAGCATGTTTATGAAAGTTTTAACAAAAGTATCCATATCAAAGTAGGTAAAATCTGACTTTATTTTTGTAAAAAATCATATAAATTTCTGCTTCCGCGACCGAATTTTATAATTTTTCATCATATTTTAGCTAAAGAAAACATTGCAACAAGAAAATTGCTATTTCCAGTGTGGTATGTATTCTAGAATCCAGCCCATGTAGCTTACAATATACAACGTATTCATTAAAAATAATTAAAATCTGACTTTATTTTTGTAAAAAATCATATAAATATATGCTTCCGCGCCCGAATTTTATAATTTTTCATCATATTTTATCCATAGTATAGGTCCAAAAGCATGTTTATGAATGTTTTAACAAATATATCCATTTCAAAAATAGGTAAAATCTGACTTTATTTTTGAAAAAATTCATATAAATATTTGCTTCCGCGCTCGAATTTCATGATTTTTCATCATATTTTAGCTAAAAGAAAACATTGCTACATGAAAATAGCTATTTCAATTGTGGTAGGTATTCTAGAAACCAGCCCATGTAGCTTACAATATATACCGTATTTATGAAAAATAGGTAAAATCTGACTTTATTTTTGTAAAAAATCATATAAATATTTGCTTCTGCGCCCGAATTTTATAATTTTTCATCATATTTTTCCATAGTATAGGTCCAAAAGCATGTTTATGAATGTTTTAACAAAAATATCCATTTCGAGAATAAGTAAAATCTGACATTATTTTTGTAAAAAATCATATAAATATTTGCTTCCGCGCCCGAATTTTATGATTTTTCATCATACATTAGGTAAAAGAAAACATTGCAACAGGAAAATTGCTATTTCAAGGATGGTAGGTATTCTAGAATCCAGCCCATGTTGCTTACAATATACAACGTATTCATTAAAAATAGGTAAAATCTGACTTTATTTTTGTAAAAAATCATATAAATATTTGCTTCCGCGCCCGAATTTTATAAATTTTTATTATATTTTATCCATAGTATAAGTCCAAAAGCATGTTTATGAATGTATTAACAAAAATATTTATTTCAAAAATCTGACTTTATTTTTGTAAAACATCATATAACTATTTGTTTCCGCGCCCGAATTTTATGATTTTTCATCATAATTTAGGTTGAAGAAAAAATTGCAGCAGGAAAATTGCTATTTCAAGTGTGGTAGGTATTCTAGAATCCAGCCAATGAAGCTTACAATATACAACGTATTCATCAAAAATAGGTAAAATCTGACTTAATTTTTGTAAAAAATTATATAAATATTTGCTTCCGCGCCCGAATTTTATAATTTTCATCATATTTTATCTATAGTATAGGTCCAAAAGCATGTTTATGAATGTTTTAACAAAAGTATCCATTTAAAAAATTGGTAAAATGTGACTTTATTTTTGTAAAAAATCATATAAATATTTGCTTCCGCGCCCGAATTTTATAGTTTTTCATCATATTTTAGCTAAAAGAAAACATTGCAACAAGAAAATTGCTATTTCAAGTGTGGTGGTATTCTAGAATCCAGCCATTGAATCTTACAATATGCAATGTATTCATCAAAAATAGGTAAAATCTGACTTTATTTTTGTAAAAAATCATATAAATTTCTGCTTCCGCGACCGAATTTTATAATTTTTCATCTAATTTTATCTATAGTATAGGTCCAAAAGCATGTTTATGAAAGTTTTAACAAAAGTATCCATATCAAAGTAGGTAAAATCTGACTTTATTTTTGTAAAAAATCATATAAATTTCTGCTTCCGCGACCGAATTTTATAATTTTTCATCATATTTTAGCTAAAAGAAAACATTGCAACAAGAAAATTGCTATTTCCAGTGTGGTATGTATTCTAGAATCCAGCCCATGTAGCTTACAATATACAACGTATTCATTAAAAATAATTAAAATCTGACTTTATTTTTGTAAAAAATCATATAAATATATGCTTCCGCGCCCGAATTTTATAATTTTTCATCATATTTTATCCATAGTATAGGTCCAAAAGCATGTTTATGAATGTTTTAACAAATATATCCATTTCAAAAATAGGTAAAATCTGACTTTATTTTTGAAAAAATTCATATAAATATTTGCTTCCGCGCTCGAATTTCATGATTTTTCATCATATTTTAGCTAAAAGAAAACATTGCTACATGAAAATAGCTATTTCAATTGTGGTAGGTATTCTAGAAACCAGCCCATGTAGCTTACAATATATACCGTATTTATGAAAAATAGGTAAAATCTGACTTTATTTTTGTAAAAAATCATATAAATATTTGCTTCTGCGCCCGAATTTTATAATTTTTCATCATATTTTTCCATAGTATAGGTCCAAAAGCATGTTTATGAATGTTTTAACAAAAATATCCATTTCGAGAATAGGTAAAATCTGACTTTATTTTTGTAAAAAATCATATAAATATTTGCTTCCGCGCCCGAATTTTATGATTTTTCATCATACTTTAGGTAAAAGAAAACATTGCAACAGGAAACTTGCTATTTCAAGGATGGTAGGTATTCTAGAATCCAGCCCATGTAGCTTACAATATACAACGTATTCATTAAAAATAGGTAAATTCTGACTTTATTTTTGTAAAAAATCATATAAATATTTGCTTCCGCTCCCGAATTTTATAATTTTTCATAATATTTTAGCTAAAAGAAAACATTGCAACAAGAAAATTGCTATTTCAAGTGTGGTGGTATTCTAGAATCCAGCCAATGAATCTTACAATATGCAATGTATTCATCAAAAATAGGTAAAATCTGACTTTATTTTTGTAAAAAATCATATAAATTTCTGCTTCCGCGCCCGAATTTTATAATTTTTCATTATATTTTATCCATAGTATAGGTTCAAAAGCATGTTTATGAATGTTTTAACAAAAATGTCCATTTCAAAAATAGGTAAAATCTGACTTTATTTTTGTAAAAAATTATATAAATATTTGCTTCCGCGCCCGAATTTTATGATTTTTTATCATACTTTAGGTAAAAGAACACATTGCAACAGGAAAATTGCTATTCCAAGGATGATAGGTATTCTAGAATCCAGCCCATGTAGCTTACAATATACAACATATTCATTAAAAATAGGGAAAATCTGACTTTATTTTTGTAAAAAATCATATAAATATTTGCTTCCGCGCCCGAATTTTATAATTTTTCATCATATTTTATCCATAGTATAAGTCCAAAAGCATGTTTATGAATGTATTAACAAAAATATTCATTTCAAAAATCTGACTTTATATTTGTAAAAATCATATAAATATTTGCTTCCGCGCCCGAATTTTATAATTTTTTATCATATTTTTACTAAAAGAAAACATAGCAACAAGAAAAATGCTATTACAAGTGTGGTAGGTATTTTAGAATTCAGCCCATGTAGCTTACAATATACAACGTATTCATTAAAAATTGGTAAAATCTGACTTTATTTTTATAAAAATTCATATAAATATAAGCTTCCGTGCCCGAATTTTATAATTTTCCATCATATTTTATTTATAGTATAGGTCCAAAAGCATGTTTATGAATGTTTTAACAAAAATATCCATTTCAAAAATAGGTAAAATCTGACTTTATTTTTGTAAAAAATCATATAAATATTTGCTTCCGCGCTCGAATTTTATGATTTTTCATCATATTTAAGCTAAAAGAAAACATTGCTACAAGAAAATTGCTATTTCAATTGTAGTAGGTATTCTAGAATCCAGCCCATGTAGCTTACAATGTACAACGTATTCATCAAAAATAGGTAAAATATGACTTTATTTTTGTAAAAAATCATATAAATATTTGCTTCCGCGCCCGAATTTCATAATTTTTCATCATATTTTATCCATAGTATAGGTCCAAAAGCATGTTTATGAATGTTTTAACAAAAATATCCATTTTAAAAATAGGTAAAATCTGACTTTATTTTTGTAAAAAATCATATAAATATTTGCTTCCGCGTCCGAATTTTATAAATTTTTATCATATTTTAACTAAAAGAAAACATTGCAATAAGAAAATTGCTATTTCAAGTGTGGTAGGTATTCTAGAATCCAGCCCATGTAGCTTATAATATACAACGTATTCATTAAAAATAGGTAAAATCTGAATTTATTTTTGTAAAAAATCATATAAATATTTACTTCCGCGCACGAATTTCATAATTTTTCATCATATTTTATCCATAGTATAGGTCCAAAAGCATGTTTATGAATGTTTTAACAAAAATATCCATTTCAAAAATAGGTAAAATCTGACATTATTTTTGTAAAAATTTATATAAATATTTGCTTCCGCGCTCGAATTTTATGATTTTTCATCATATTTTAGCTAAAAGAAAACATTGCTACATGAAAATAGCTATTTCAATTGTGGTAGGTATTCTAGAAACCAGCCCATGTAGCTTACAATATACACCGTATTCATGAAAAATAGGTAAAATCTGACATTATTTTTGTAAAAAATCATATAAATATTTGCTTCTGCGCCCGAAATTTAAAATTTTTCATCATATTTTTCCATAGTATAGGTCCAAAAGCATGTTTATGAATGTTTTAACAAAAATATCCATTTCGAGAATAGGTAAAATCTGACTTTATTTTTGTAAAAAATCCTATAAATATTTGCTTCCGCGCCCGAATTTTATGATTTTTCATCATACTTTAGGTAAAAGAAAACATTGCAACAAGAAAATTGCTATTTCAAGTGTGGTGTTATTCTAGAATCCAGCCAATGAATCTTACAATATGCAATGTATTCATCATAAATAGGTAAAATCTGACTTTATTTTTGTAAAAAATCATATAAATTTCTGCTTCCGCGACCGAATTTTATAATTTTTTATCATATTTTAGCTAAAAGAAAACATTGCAACAAGAAAATTGCTATTTCAAGTGTGGTGGTATTCTAGAATCTAGCCAATGAAGCTTACAATATGCAACGTATTCATCACAAATAGGTAAAATCTGACTTTATTTTTGTAAAAAATCATATAAATTTTTGCTTCCGCGACCGAATTTTATAATTTTTCATCATATTTTAGCTAAAAGAAAACATTGCAACAAGAAAATTGCTATTTACAGTGTGGTAGGTATTCTAGAATCCAGCCCGTGTGGCTTACAATATACAACGCATGTTTATGAATGTATTAACAAAAATATTCATTTCAAAAATCTGACTTTATATTTGTAAAAATCATATAAATATTTGCTTCCGCGCCCGAATTACGCGCTATCTCAGAGTATTTTTACTAAAAGAAAACATAGCAACAAGAAAAATGCTATTACAAGTGTGGTAGGTATTTTAGAATTCAGCCCATGTAGCTTACAATATACAACGTATTCATTAAAAATTGGTAAAATCTGACTTTATTTTTATAAAAATTCATATAAATATAAGCTTCCGTGCCCGAATTTTATAATTTTCCATCATATTTTATTTATAGTATAGGTCCAAAAGCATGTTTATGAATGTTTTAACAAAAATATCCATTTCAAAAATAGGTAAAATCTGACTTTATTTTGTAAAAAATCATATAAATATTTGCTTCCGCGCTCGAATTTTATGATTTTTCATCATATTTAAGCTAAAAGAAAACATTGCTACAAGAAAATTGCTATTTCAATTGTAGTAGGTATTCTAGAATCCAGCCCATGTAGCTTACAATGTACAACGTATTCATCAAAAATAGGTAAAATATGACTTTATTTTTGTAAAAAATCATATAAATATTTGCTTCCGCGCCCGAATTTCATAATTTTTCATCATATTTTATCCATAGTATAGGTCCAAAAGCATGTTTATGAATGTTTTAACAAAAATATCCATTTTAAAAATAGGTAAAATCTGACTTTATTTTTGTAAAAAATCATATAAATATTTGCTTCCGCGTCCGAATTTTATAAATTTTTATCATATTTTAACTAAAAGAAAACATTGCAATAAGAAAATTGCTATTTCAAGTGTGGTAGGTATTCTAGAATCCAGCCCATGTAGCTTATAATATACAACGTATTCATTAAAAATAGGTAAAATCTGAATTTATTTTTGTAAAAAATCATATAAATATTTACTTCCGCGCACGAATTTCATAATTTTTCATCATATTTTATCCATAGTATAGGTCCAAAAGCATGTTTATGAATGTTTTAACAAAAATATCCATTTCAAAAATAGGTAAAATCTGACATTATTTTTGTAAAAATTTATATAAATATTTGCTTCCGCGCTCGAATTTTATGATTTTTCATCATATTTTAGCTAAAAGAAAACATTGCTACATGAAAATAGCTATTTCAATTGTGGTAGGTATTCTAGAAACCAGCCCATGTAGCTTACAATATACACCGTATTCATGAAAAATAGGTAAAATCTGACATTATTTTTGTAAAAAATCATATAAATATTTGCTTCTGCGCCCGAATTTTAAAATTTTTCATCATATTTTTCCATAGTATAGGTCCAAAAGCATGTTTATGAATGTTTTAACAAAAATATCCATTTCGAGAATAGGTAAAATCTGACTTTATTTTGTAAAAAATCCTATAAATATTTGCTTCCGCGCCCGAATTTTATGATTTTTCATCATACTTTAGGTAAAAGAAAACATTGCAACAAGAAAATTGCTATTTCAAGTGTGGTGTTATTCTAGAATCCAGCCAATGAATCTTACAATATGCAATGTATTCATCATAAATAGGTAAAATCTGACTTTATTTTTGTAAAAAATCATATAAATTTCTGCTTCCGCGACCGAATTTTATAATTTTTTATCATATTTTAGCTAAAAGAAAACATTGCAACAAGAAAATTGCTATTTCAAGTGTGGTGGTATTCTAGAATCTAGCCAATGAAGCTTACAATATGCAACGTATTCATCACAAATAGGTAAAATCTGACTTTATTTTTGTAAAAAATCATATAAATTTTTGCTTCCGCGACCGAATTTTATAATTTTTCATCATATTTTAGCTAAAAGAAAACATTGCAACAAGAAAATTGCTATTTACAGTGTGGTAGGTATTCTAGAATCCAGCCCGTGTGGCTTACAATATACAACGTATTCCTTAAAAATGGTAAAATCTGACTTTATTTTTGTAAAAAAATCTTAAAATATTAGCTTCCGCGCCCGAATTTTATAATTTTTTCATCATATTTTATCCATAGTATAGGTCCAAAAGCATGTTTATTAATGTTTTAAGAAAAATATTCATTTCAAAAAGAGGTAAATTCTGACTTTATTTTTGTAAAAAATCATATAAATATTTGCTTCCGCGCACGAATTTTATGATTTTTCATCATATTTTAGCTAAAAGAAAACATTGCTACAAGAAAATTGCTATTTCAATTGTGGTAGGTATTCTAGAATCCAGCCCATGTAGTTTACAATATACAACGTATTCATCAAAAATAGGTAAAATCTGACTTAATTTTTGTAAAAATATTATATAAATATTTGCTTCAGCGCCCGAATTTTATAATTTTTCATCATATATTATCCATAGTATAGGTCCAAAAGCATGTTTATGTTTGTTTTAACAAAAATATCCCTTTCAAAAATAGGTAAAATCTGACTTTATTTTTGTAAAAAATCATATAAATATTTGCTTCCGTGCCCGAATTTTATGATTTTTCATCATAATTTAGGTAAAAGAAAACATTGCAACAAGAAAATTGCTATTTCAAGTGTGGTAGGTATTCTAGAATCCAGCCAATAAAGCTTACAATATAAAACGTATTCATCAGAAATAGGTAAAATCTGACTTTTTTTTGTAAAAAATTATATAAATATTTGCTTCCGCGCCCGAATTTTATAATTTTTCATCATATTTTATCCATAGTATAGGTCCAAAAGCATGTTTATGAATGTTTTAACAAAAATATCCATTTCAAAAACAGGTAAAAATCTGTCTTTATATTTGTAAAAAATCATATAAATATTTGCTTCCGCGCCCGAATTTTATGATTTTTCATCATATTTTAGCTAAAAGAAAACATTGCAACAAGAAAATTGCTATTTCAAGTGCGTTAGGTATTCTAGAATCCAGCCCATGTAGCTTACAATATACAACGTATTCATCAAAAATAGGTAAAATCTGACTTTTTGTTGTAAAAAATCATATAAATATTTGCGTCTGCGCCCGAATATTATAATTTTTTATCATATTTTATCCATAGTATAGGTACAAAAACATGTTTATGAATGTTTTAAGAAAAATATCCCTCTCAAAAATATGTAAAATCTGACTTAATTTTTGTAAAAAATTATATAAATATTTGTTTCCGTGCCCGAATTTTATAATTTTTCATCATATTTTATCCACAGCATAGGTCCAAAAGCATGTTTATGAATGTTTTAACAAAAATATTCCTTTCAAGAATAGGTAAAATCTAACATTATTTTTGTAAAAAATCATATAAATATTTGCTTCCGCGCCCGAATTTTACGTTTTTTCATTATAATTTAGGTAAAAGAAAACATTGCAACAAGAAAATTGCTATTTCAAGTGTGGTAGGTATTCTAGAATCCAACCAATGAAGCTTACAATATACACCGTATTCATCAAAAATATGTAAAATCTTACTTTATTTTTGTAAAAAATTGTATAATTATTTGCTTCCGCGACCGAATTTTATAATTTTTCATCATATTTTATCCATAGTATAGGTCCAAAAGCATGTTTATGAATGTTTTAACAAAAATATCCATTACAAAAATAGGTAAAATCTGACTTTATTTTTGTAAAAAATCATATAAATATTTGCTTCCGCGGACGAATTTTATGATTTTTCATCATAATTTAGGAAAAAAAAACATTGCAACAAGATAATTGCTATTTCAAGTGTGGTAGGTATTCTAGAATCTAGCCAATGAAGCTTACAATATACAACATATTCATCAAAAATATGTAAAATCTGAATTTATTTTTGTAAAAAATTATATAAATATTTGCTTCCGCGCACGAATTTTATAATTTTTCATCATATTTTATCCATAGTATAAGTCCAAAAGCATGTTTAAGAATGTTTTAACAAAAATATCCATTTCAAGAATAGGTAAAATCTGACATTCTTTTGTAAAAAATCATATAAATATTTGCTTCCGCGCCCGAATTCTATAATTTTTCATCATATTTTATCCACAGTATAGCTCCAAAATCATGTTTATGAATGTTTTAACAAAAATATCTATTTCAAGAATAGGTAAAATCTGACTTTATTTTTGTAAAAAATGATATAAATATTTGCTTCCGCACCCGAATTTTATGATTTTTCACCATAGTTTAGGTAAAAGAAAACATTGCAACAGGAAAATTTGCTATTTCAAGTGTGGTAGGTATTCTAGCATCCAGCCAATGAAGCTTACAATAAACAACGTATTCATCAAAAATATGTAAAATCTGACTTTATTTTTGTAAAAAATTATATAAATATTTGCTTCCGCGCCCAAATTTTATAATTTTTCATCATATTTTATTCATAGTATAGGTCCAAAAGCATGTTTATGAATGTTTTAACAAAAATATCCATTTCAAAAATAGGTAAAATCTGACTTTATTTTTGTAAAAAATCATATAATTATTTGCTTCCGCGCCTGACTTTTATGATTTTTTATCATATTTTAGCTAAAAGAAAACATTGCAACAAGAAAATTGCTATTTCAAGTGTGGTAGGTATTCTAGAATCCAGCCAATGAAGCTTACAATATACAACGTATTCATCAAAAATATGTAAAAACTGACTTTATTTTTGTAAAAAATCATATAAATATTTGCTACCGCGCCCGAATATTATGATTTTTCATCATATTTTATTTACAGTATAGGTCCAAAAGCATGTTTATGAATGTTTTAACAAAAATATCCATTTCAAAAATATGTAAAATTTGACTTTATTTTTGTAAAAAATCATATAAATTTTAGATTCCGCGCCCGAATTTTATGAATTTTTATCATATTTTATCAAAAAGAAAACATTGCAACAAGAAAATTGCTATTTCAAGTGTATTATATATTCTAGAATCCAGCCAATGTTGCTTACAATATACAACGTATTCATCAAAAATAGGTAGTCTGACTTATTTTTTGTAAAAAATCATATAAATATTTGCTTTCGCGCCCGAATTTTATAATTTTTCATCATATTTTATCTACAGTATAAGTCCAAAAGCATGTTTATGAATGTTTTAACAAAAATATCCATTTCAAGAATAGGTAAAATCTGACTTTTTTTGTAAAAAATCATATAAATATTTGCTTCCGCGAACGAATTCTATATTTTTTCATCATATTTTATCCACAGTATAGCTCCAAAAGCATGTTTATGAATGTTTTAACAAAAATATCTATTTCAAGAATAGGTAAAATCTGAGTTTATTTTTGTAAAAAATGATATAAATATTTGCTTCCGCACCCGAATTTTATGATTTTTTATCATAGTTTAGGTAAAAGAAAACATTGCAACAGGAAAATTGCTATTTCAAGTGTGGTAGGTATTCTAGAATCCAGCCAATGAAGCTTACTATATACAACGTATTTATCAGAAATAGGTAAAATCTGCCTTTTTTTTGTAAAAAATCATATAAATATTTGCTTCCCCGCCCGAATTTTATAATTTTTTATCATATTTTATCCACAGTATAGGTCCAAAAGCATGTTTATGAATGTTTTAACAAAAATATCCATTTCAAGAATAGGTAAAATCTGACTTTATTTTTGTAAAAAATCACATAAATATTTGCTTCTGCGCCCGAATTTTATGATTTTTCATCATAATTTAGGTAAAAGAAAACATTGCAACAAGAAAATTGCTATATCATGGGTGGTATTTATTCAAGAATCCAACCAATGAAGCTTACAATATACAACGTATTCATCAAAAATAGGTAAAATCTGACTTTATTTTTGTAAAAGTTATATAAATATTTGCTTTTGCGCCCGAATTTTATAATTTTTCATCATATTTTATCAATAGTATAGGTCCAAAAGCATGTTTATGAATGTTTTAACAAAAATATCTATTTCAAGAATAGGTAAAATCTGACTTTATTTTTGTAAAAAATGATATAAATATTTGCTTTCGCGCCCGAATTTTATGATTTTTCATCATAGTTTAGGTAAAAGAAAACATTGCAACAAGAAAATTGCTATTTCAAGTGTGGTAGGTATTCTAGAATCCAGCCAATGAAGCTTACAATATACACCGTATTCATCAAAAATATGTAAAATCTGACTTTATTTTTGTAAAAAATTATATAAATATATGCTTCCGCGCCCGAATTTTATAATTTTTTATCATATTTTATCCATAGTATTGGTCCAAAAGCATGTTTATGAATGTTTTAACTAAAATATACATTTCAAAAATAGGTAAAATCTGACTTTATTTTTGTAAAAAATCATATAAATATTTGCTTCCGCGCCCGAATTTTATGATTTTTCATCATGTTTTAGCTAAAAGAAAACATTGCAACAAGAAAGGTGCTATTACAAGTGTGTTAGGTATTCTAGAATCCAGCCCGTGTAGCTTACAATATACAACGTATTCATCAAAAATAGGTAAAATCTGACTTTTTTTTTGTAAAAAATCGTATAAATATTTGCTTCCGCTCCCGAATTTTATAATTTTTCATCATATTTTATCAACAGTATAGGTCCAAAAGCATGTTTATGAATGTTTTAACAAAAATATCCATTTCAAGAATAAGTAAAATCTGACTTTTTTTGTAAAAAATCATATAAATATTTGCTTCCGCGCCCGAGTTCTATGATTTTTCATCTTATTTTAGGTAAAAGAAAACATTGCAACTAGAAAATTGCTATTTCAAGTGCGATAGGTATTCTAGAATCCAGCCAAAGAAGCTTACAATATACAACGTATTCATCAAAAATAGTTAAAATTTGACTTTATTTTTGTAAAAAATTATATAAATATTTGCTTCCGCGCCCGAATTTTATAATTTTTCATCATATTTTATCCATAGTATAGGTCCAAAAGCATGTTTATGAATGTTTTAACAAAAATATTCCTTTCAAAAATAGGTAAAATCTGACTTTATTTTTGTAAAAAATCATATAAATATTTGCTTCCGCGCCCGAATTTTATGAATTTTTATCATACTTTAGCAAAAAGAAAACATTGCAAAAAGAAAATTGCTATTTCAAGTGTGTTATATATTCTAGAATCCAGCCAATGTTGCTTACAATATACAACGTATTCATCAAAATTATGTAGTCTGACATATTTTTTGTAAAAAATCATATAAATATTTCCTTCCGTGCCCGAATTTTATAATTTTTTATCATATTTTATACAAAGTATAGGTCAAAAGCATGTTTATGAATGTTTTAACAAAAATGTCCATTTCAAGAATAGGTAAAATCTGACTTTATTTTTGTAAAAAATCATATAGATATTTGCTTCCGCGCCCAAATTTTATAATTTTTCATCATATTTTATCTACAGTATAAGTCCAAAAGCATGTTTATGAATGTTTTAACAAAAATATCCATTTCAAGAATAGGTAAAATCTGACTTTTTTTTTGTAAAAAATCATATAAATATTTGCTTCCGCGCCCGAATTCTATAATTTTTCATCATATTTTATCCACAGTATTGCTCCAAAAGCATGTTTATGAATGTTTTAACAAAAATATCTATTTCAAGAATAGGTAAAATCTGAGTTTATTTTTGTAAAAAATGATATAAATATTTGCTTCCGCACCCGAATTTTATGATTTTTCATCATAGTTTAGGTAAAAGAAAACATTGCAACAGGAAAATTGCTATTTCAAGTGTGGTAGGTATTCTAGAATCCAGCCAATGAAGCTTACTATATACAACGTATTTATCAGAAATAGGTAAAATCTGCCTTTTTTTGTAAAAAATCATATAAATATTTACTTCCCCGCCCGAATTTTATAATTTTTTATCATATTTTATCCACAGTATAGATCCAAAAGCATGTTTATGAATGTTTTAACAAAAATATCCATTTCAAGAATAGGTAAAATCTGACTTTATTTTTGTAAAAAATCACATAAATATTTGCTTCTGCGCCCGAATTTTATGATTTTTCATCATAATTTAGGTAAAAGAAAACATTGCAACAAGAAAATTGCTACATCATGGGTGGTATTTATTCAAGAATCCAGCCAATGAAGCTTACAATATACAACGTATTCATCAAAAATAGGTAAAATCTGACTTTATTTTTGTAAAAGTTATATAAATATTTGCTTTTGCGCCCGAATTTTATAATTTTTCATCATATTTTATCCATAGTATAGGTCCAAAAGCATGTTTATGAATGTTTTAACAAAAATATCTATTTCAAGAATAGGTAAAATCTGACTTTATTTGTGTAAAAAATTATATAAATATTTGCTTTCGCGCCCGAATTTTATGATTTTTCATAATAATTTACTTAAAAGAAAACATTGCAACAAGAAAATTGCTATTTCAAGTGTGGTAGGTATTCTAGAATCCAGCCAATGAAGCTTACAATATACAACGTATTCATCAAAAATATGTAAAATCTGACTTTATTTTTGTAAAAAATTATATAAATATATGCTTCCGCGCCCGAATTTTATAATTTTTTATCATATTTTATCCATAGTATTGGTCCAAAAGCATGTTTATGAATGTTTTAACAAAAATATACATTTCTAAAATAGGTAAAATCTGACTTTATTTTTGTAAAAAATCATATAAATATTTGCTTCCGCGCCCGAATTTTATGATTTTTCATCATGTTTTAGCTAAAAGAAAACATTGCAACAAGAAAGGTGCTATTACAAGTGTGTTAGGTATTCTAGAATCCAGCCCGTGTAGCTTACAATATACAACGTATTCATCAAAAATAGGTAAAATCTGACTTTTTTTTGTAAAAAATCGTATAAATATTTGCTTCCGCGCCCGAATTTTATAATTTTTCATCATATTTTATCCACAGTATAGGTCCAAAAGCATGTTTATGAATGTTTTAACAAAAATATCCATTTCAAGAATAAGTAAAATCTGACTTTTTTTGTAAAAAATCATATAAATATTTGCTTCCGCGCCCGAGTTCTATGATTTTTCATCATATTTTACGTAAAAGAAAACATTGCAACAAGAAAATTGCTATTTCAAGTGTGTTAGGTATTCTAGAATCCAGCCCATGTAGCTTACAACATACAACGTATTCATCAAAAATAGGTAAAATCTGATTTTTTTTTGCAAAAAATCATATAAATAATTGTTTCCACGCCCGAATTTTACAATTTTTCATCATATTTTATCCACAGTATCGGAACAAATGCATGTTTATGAATGTTTTAACAAAAATATTCATTTCAAGAATAGGTAAAATCTGACTTTATTTTTCATCATAATTTAGGTAAAAGAAACCATTGCAACAAAAAAATTGCTATTTCAAGTGTGGTAGGTATTCTAGAATCCAGCCCATGTAGCTTACAATATACAACGTATTCATCAAAAATAGGTAAAATCTGACTTTTTTTTTGTAAAAAATCATATAAATATTTGCTTCCGCGCCCGAATTTTATAATTTTTTATCATATTTTATCCATAGTATAGGTCCAAAAGCATCTTTATGAATGTTTTAACAAAAATATCCCTCTCAAAAATAGGTGAAATCTGACTTTATTTTTGTAAAAAATCATATAAATATTTGCTTCCGCGCCCGAATTTTATGATTTTTCATCATATTTTAGCTAAAAGAAAACATTGCAACTAAAAAATTGCTATTTCAAGTGTGTTAGGTACTCTAGAATCCAGCCCATGTAGCTTACAATATACAACGTATTCATCAAAAATAAGTAAAATCTGACTTTTTTTTGTAAAAAATCATATAAATATTTGTTTCCGCGCCCGAATTTTATAATTTTTCATCATATTTTATCCACAGTATAGGTCCAAAAGCATGTTTATAAATGTTTTAACAAATATATCTATTTCAAGAATAGGTAAAATCTGACTTTATTTTTGTAAAAAATCATATAAATATTTGCTTCCGCGCCCGAATTTTATGATTTTACATTATATTTTAGCTAAAAGAAAATATTGCAACAAGAAAATTGCTATTTCAAGTGTGTTAGGTACTCTAGAATCAAACCCATGTAGCTTACAGTATACAACGTATTCATCAAAAATAGGTAAAATCTGACTTTTTTTTGTAAAAAATTATATAAATATTTGCTTCCGCGCCCGAATTTTATAATTTTTCATCATACTTCATCCATAGTATTGGTCCAAAAGCATGTTTATGAATGTTTTAACAAAAATATCCATTTCAAGAATAGGTAAAATCTGACATTATTTTTGTAAAAAATCATTTAAATATTTGCTTCCGCGCCCGAATTTTATGATTTTTCATCATAATTTAGGTAAAAGAAAACATTGCAACAAGAAAATTGCTATTTCAAGTGTGGTAGGTATTCTAGAATCCAGCCCATGTAGCTTACAATATAACGTATTCATCAAAAATAGGTAAAATCTGACATTATTTTTGTAAAAAATCATAAATATTTGCTTCCGCGCCCGATTTTATAATTTTTTATCATTTTTTATCCATAGTATAGGTTTAAAAGCATGTTTATGAATATTTTAACAAAAATATCCCTCTCAAAAATAGGTGAAATCTGACTTTATATTTGTAAAAAATCATATCAATATTTGCTTCCGCGCCCGAATTTTATGATTTTTCATCATATTTTAGCTAAAAGAAAACATTGCAACAAGAAAATTGCTATTTCAAGTGTGGTAGGTATTCTAGAATCCAGCCAATGAAGCTTACAATATACAACGTATTTATCAGAAATAGGTAAAATCTGCCTTTTTTTGTAAAAAATCATAAAAATATTTGCTTCCGCGCCCGAATTTTATAATTTTTCATCATATTTTTTCCACAGTATAGGTCCAAAAGCATGTTTATGAATGTTTTAACAAAAATATCCATTTCAAGAATAGGTAAAATCAAACTTTATTTTTGTAAAAAATCATATAAATATTTGCTTCTGCGCCCGAATTTTATGATTTTTTATCATATTTTAGGTAAAAGAAGCCAAAGAAGCTTACAATATACAACGTATTCATCAAAAATAGGTAAAATCTGACTTTATTTTTGTAAAAGTTATATAAATATTTGCTTTTGCGCCCGAATTTTATAATTTTTCATCATATTTTTTCCAAAGTATAGGTCCAAAAGCATGTTTATGAATTTTTAACAAAAATATCCATTTCAAAAATAAGTAAAATCTGACTTTATTTTTGTAAAAAATCATATAAATATTTGCTTCCGCGCTCGAATTTTATGATTTTTCATCATATTTTAGCTTAAAGAAAACATTGCAACAAGAAAATTGCTATTACAATAGTGTTAGGTATTCTAGAATCCAGGCCATGTAGCTTACAATATACAAAGTATTCATCAAAAATAGGTAAAATCTGACTTAATTTTTGTAAAAAATTATATAAATATTTGCTTCCGCGCCCGAATTTTATAAATCTTCATCATATTTTATCCACAGTATAGGTCCAAAAGCATGTTTATGAATGTTTTAACAAAAATATCTATTTCAAAAATGGGTAAAATCTGGCTTCTTTTTGTAAAAAATCAAATAAATATTTGCTTCCGCGCCCGAATTTTATGATTTTTCATCATAATTTAGGTAAAAGAAAACATTGCAATAAGAAAATTGCTATTTAAAGTGTTTTAGGTATTATAGAATCCAGCCAATGAGCTTACAATATACAACGTATTCATCAAAAATAGGTAAAATCTGACTTTATTTTTGCAAAAAATCATATAAATATTTGCTTCCGCACCCGAATTTTATAATTTTTTATTATATTTTATCTATAGTATAGGTCCAAAAGCATGTTTATGAATGTTTTAACAAAAATATCCCTCTCAAAAATAGGTAAAATCTGACTTTATTTTTGTAAAAAATCATGTAAACATTTGCTTCCGCGCCCGAATTTTATAATTTTTTATCATATTTTATCCACAGTATAGGTCCAAAAGCATGTTTATGAATGTTTTATCAAAAATATCCATTTCAAGAATAGGTAAAGTCTGATTTTATTTTTGTAAAAAATCATATAAATATTTGCTTCCGCGCCCGAATTTTACGATTTTTCATTATAATTTAGGTAAAAGAATACATTGCAACAAGAAAATTGCTATTTCAAGTGTAGTAGGTATGATACAATCCAGCCAATGTAGCTTACAATATACAACGTATTCATCAAAAATAGGTAAAATCTGACTTTATTTTTGTAAAAAATCATATAAATATTTGCTTCCGCGCCCGAATTTTATAATTTATTATCATATTTTATCCATAGTATAGGTCCAAAAGCATGTTTATTAATGTTTTAACAAAACTATCCTTTTCAAAAATAGGTAAAATCTGACATTATTTTTGTAAAAAATCATATAAATATTTGCTTCCGCGCCCGAATTTTATGATTTTTTATCATACTTTAGCTAAAAGAAAACATTGCAACAAGAAAATTGCTATTTCAAGTGTGTTAGGTACTCTAGAATCCAGCCCATGTAGCTTACAATATACAACGTATTCATCAAAAATAGGTAAAATCTGACTTTTTTTTGTAAAAAATCATATAAATATTTACTTCCGCGCCCGAATTTTATAATTTTTCATCATATTTTATCCACAGTATAGGTCCAAAAGCATGTTTATGAATGTTTTAACAAAAATATTAATTTCAAGAATAGGTAAAATATGACTTTATTTTTGTAAAAAATCATATAAATATTTGCTTCCGTGCCCGAATATTATGATTTTTCATCATAATTTAGGTAAAAGAAAACATTGCAACAAGAAAATTGCTATTTCAAGTGTGGTAGGTATTCTAGAATCCAGACAATGAAACTTACAATATACATTGTATTCATCAAAATAGGTAAAATCTATGAGAGTGAACTTAGCAGCCGATTCGCATCAGCCGATTCAAAATTGAACTGCTTGTGAACAAACTAAGCCGCGCGGCCAGCAGCGTCAGACCAAGGCCAACTGTACCATATAAAAATTTATACAAATCTTAAATAGACGTTATTCAACGTTTATACATATATTACAAGTCTGATACTAATTAAAACTTAATTATTAAGTATCAAATGGACATTAGAAGTAAGGGTTCTTATAGATATTATACATTATTGATATAAATGACAATTATGACCTTGAGCTCTAACGCGCTAAATTTGAATTTATATGAGGTATGCACACATAAAATATTATTATTATTATTATTAATATAAATATAAATATAAACTTTGCACAATTTCATCCTTATATTGTTACTAACAAAATGCAATAGACAATTTCTACCCATGACATGACCACACTGAGAATAAATGAGATAGACATAGTAAGAAAATAATTTTTATTGTTGTTAATAATGATCGTCCGAGGTTTAAACTTGGTACATATCTTCCCTAGATTGTTACTAACAAAATACCATAAACAAATTCTACCCAATAGTCGTACGAAAAATTTTATCAATAAATTACGGTCTACTGGGAATATATATGAGATAGACATATGAACAAAATAATTTTTACTGTTGCTAATAATGATCGTTTGAGTTTCAAACTTTGTATATATCTTCCGTAGATTGTTACTAACAAAATACTATAAACAAGTTCTACCCAATAGCCGTATGAAAAACTTTATCAATAAATTACGGTCTACTGGGAATATATCGGAGGTAGACATATGAAGAAAATAATTTTTATTGTTGTTAATAATGATCGTCCGAGTTTTAAACTTTGTACATATCATCCCTAGATTGTTATTAACAAAATTCTATAAACAAATTCTACCCAATAGCCGTATGAAAAACTTTATCAATAAATTACGGTCTACTGGGAATATATAGGAGGTAGACATATGAACAAAAAAAATTTTATTGTTGTTAATAACGATCGTCCGAGTTTCAAACTTTGTATATACCTTCCATAGATTGTTACTAACAATATACTATAAACAAATTCTACCCAATAGCCGTATGAAAAACTTTATCAATAAATAACGGTCTACTGGGAATATATAGGAGGTAGACATATGAACAAAATAATTGTTATTGTTGTTAATAATGATCGTCCGAGTTTCAAACTTTGTACATATCTTCCGTAAATTGTTACTAATAAAATACTATAAACAAATTTTACCCAATAGCCGTACGAAAAACTTTATCAATAAATTACGGTCTACTGGGAATATATTTGAGACAGACATATGGACAAAATAATTTTTATTGTTGTTAATAATAATCGTCCGAGTTTCAAACTTTGTATATACCTTCCGTAGATTGTTACTAACAAAATACTATAAACAAATTCAACCCAATAGCCGTATGAAAAACTTTATCAATAAATTACGGTCTACTGGGAATATATTTGAGATAGACATAGGAAGAAAATAATTTTTATTGTTGTTAATAACGATCGTCCGAGTTTCAAACTTTGTATATACCTTCCGTAGATTGTTACTAACAATATACTATAAACAAATTCTACCCAATAGCCGTATGAAAAACTTTATCAATAAATTACGGTCTACTGGGAATATATATCAGATTAGACATATGAAGAAAATAATTTTTATTGTTGTTAATAATGATCGTCCGAGTTTCAAAATTTGTACATATCTTCCCTAGATGGATACTAATAAAATACTATAAACAAATTTTACCCAATGGCCGTATGAAAAACTTTATCAATAAATTACTGTCTACTGGGAATATATATCAGATTAGACATATGAAACAAAATAATTTTTATTGTTGTTAATAATGATCGTCCGAGTTTCAAAAATTGTACATATCTTCCCTAGATGGATACTAACAAAATACTATAAACAAATTCAACCCAATAGCCGTATGAAAAACTTTATCAATAAATTACGGTCTACTGGGAATATATTTGAGATAGACATAGGAAGAAAATAATTTTTATTGTTGTTAATAACGATCGTCCGAGTTTCAAACTTTGTATATACCTTCCGTAGATTGTTACTAACAATATACTATAAACAAGTTCTACCCAATAGCTGTATGAAAAACTTTATCAATAAATTACGGTCTACTGGGAATATATAGGAGGTAGACATATGAACAAAAAATTTTTTATTGTTGTTAATAACGATCGTCCGAGTTTCAAACTTTGTATATACCTTCCGTAGATTGTTACTAACAATATACTATAAACAAATTCTACCCAATAGCCGTATGAAAAACTTTATCAATAAATTACGGTCTACTGCGAATATATTTGAGACAGACATATGAACAAAATAATTTTTATTGTTGTTAATAATGATCGTCCGAGTTTCAAAATTTGTACATATCTTCCCTAGATAGATACTAATAAAATACTATAAACAAATTTTACCCAATGGCCGTATGAAAAACTTTATTAATAAATTACGGCGTACTGGGAATATATACGAGATAGACATATGAATAAAATAATTTTTATTGTTGTTAATAATGATCGTCCGAGTTTCAAACTTTGTATATACCTTCCGTAGATTGTTACTAACAAAATACTATAAACAAATTCTACCCAATAGTCGTACGAAAATTTTTATCAATAAATAACGGTCTACTGGGAATATATTTGAGACAGACATATGAACAAAATAATTTTTATTGTTGTTAATAAAGATCGTCCGAGTTTCAAAATTTGTACATATCTTCCCTAGATGGATACTAATAAAATACTATAAACAAATTTTACCCAATAGCCGTATGAAAAACTTTATCAATAAATTACTGTCTACTGGGAATATATTTGAGACAGACATATGAACAAAATAATTTTTATTGTTGTAAATAATGATCGTCCGAGTTTCAAACTTTGTAAATATCTTCCGTAGATTGTTACCAACAAAATACTATAAACAAATTCTACCCAATAGCCGTATGAAAAACTTTATCAATAAATTACGGTCTACTGGGAATATATCGGAGGTCGACATATGAAGAAAATAATATTTATAGTTGTTAATAATGATCGTCCGAGTTTCAAACTTTGTACATATCTTCCGTAGATTGTTACTAACAAAATACTATAAACAAATTCTACCCAATAGCCGTACGAAAAACTTTATCAATAAATTATGGTCTACTGGGAATATATATCAGATTAGACATATAAAGAAAATAATTTTTATTGTTGTTAATAATGATCGTCCGAGTTTCAAAATTTGTACATATCTTCCCTAGATGGATACTAATAAAATACTATAAACAAATTTTACCCAATGGCCGTATGAAAAACTTTATCAATAAATTACTGTCTACTGGGAATATATATCAGATTAGACATATGAAACAAAATAATTTTTATTGTTGTTAATAATGATCGTCCGAGTTTCAAACTTTGTATATATCTTCCGTAGATTGTTACTAACAAAATACCGTAAACAAATTCTACCTAATAGCCGTATGAAAAACTTTATCAATAAATTATTGTTAACTGAAAATATATATGAGATAGGCATATGAAGAAAATAATTTTTATTGTTGTTAATAATGATCGTCCGAGTTTCAAAATTTGTACATATCTTTCCTAGATAGATACTAATAAAATACTATAAACAAATTTTACCCAATGGCCGTATGAAAAACTTTATTAATAAATTACTGCGTACTAGGAATATATACGAGATAGACATATGAATAAAATAATTTTTATTGTTGTTAATAATGACCGTCCGAGTTTCAAACTTTGTATATATCTTCCGTAGATTGTTACTAACAAAATACAATAAACAAATTCTACCCAATAGCCGTATGAAAAACTTTATCAATAAATTACGGTCTACTGGGAATATATTTGAGACAGACATATGAACAAAATAATTTTTATTGTTGTTAATAATGATCGTCCGAGTTTCAAACTTTGTATATATCTTCCGTAGATTGTTACTAACAAAATACTATAAACAAATTCTACCCAATAGCCGTATGAAAAACTTTATCAATAAATTACGGTCTACTGGGAATTTATATCAGATTAGACGTATGAAGAAAATAATTTTTATTGTTGTTAATAATGATCGTCCGAGTTTCAAACTTTGTACATATCTTCCGTAGATTGTTACTAACAAAATACTATAAACAAATTCTACCCAATAGCCGTATGAAAAATTATTTTCTTCATATGTCTATCTCAAATACATTTTCAGTTAACAATAATTTATTGATAAAGTTTTTCATACGGCCATTGGGTAGAATTTGTTTATGGTATTTTGTTAGTAACAATCTAGGGAAGCTATGTACAAAGTTTGAAACTCGGACGATCATTATTAATAACAATAATAAATATTTTCTTCATATGTCTAAAACTCATATACATTCCCAGTAGACCGTAATTTATTGATAAAGTTTTTCGTACGGCTTTTGGGTAGAATTTGTTTATGGTATTTTGTTAGTAACAATCTAGGGAAGATATGTACAAAGTTTAAAACTCGGACGATCATTATTAACAACAATAAAAATTATTTTCTTCATATGTCCATCTCATATATATTTTCAGTTAACAATAATTTATTGATAAAGATTTTCATACGGCTATTGGGTAGAATTTGTTTATGGTATTTTGTTAGTAGCAAACTAGGGATGGTATATACAAAGTTTGAAACTCGGACGTTCATTATTAACAACAATAAAAATTATTTTCTTCATAGGTCTATCTCAAATACATTTTCAGTTAACAATAATTTATTGATAAAGTTTTTCATACGGCCATTGGGTAGAATTTGTTTATGATATTTTGTTAGTAACAATCTAGGAAAGATATGTACAAAGTTTGAAACTCAGACGATCATTATTAACAACAGTAAAAATTATTTTGTTCATATGTCTATCTCAAATATATTCCCAGTAGACAGTAATTTATTGATAAAGTTTTTCATACGGCTATTGGGTAGAATTTGTTTATGGTATTTTGTTAGTAACAATCTAGGGAAGATATGTACAAAGTTAGAAATTCGGACGATCATTATTAACAACAATAAAAATTATTTTCTTCCTATGTCTATCTTAAATATATTCCCAGTAGACCGTAATTTATTGATAAAGTTTTTCGTACGGCTATTGGGTAGAATTTGTTTATAGTATTTTGTTAGTAACAATCTACGGAAGATATATACAAAGTTTGAAACTCAGACGATTATTATTAACAACAATAAAAATTATTTTGTTCATATGTCTACCTCCGATATATTCCCAGTAGACCGTAATTTATTGATAAAGTTTTTCATACGGCTATTGGGTAGAATTTGTTTATAGAATTTTGTTAATAACAATCTAGGGATGATATGTACAAAGTTTAAAACTCGGACGATCATTATTAACAACAATAAAAATTATTTTCTTCATATGTCTACCTCCGATATATTCCCAGTAGACCGTAATTTATTGATAAAGTTTTTCATACGGCTATTGGGTAGAACTTGTTTATAGTATTTTGTTAGTAACAATCTACGGAAGATATATACAAAGTTTGAAACTCGGACGATCATTATTAACAACAATAAAAATTATTTTGTTCATATGTCTGTCTCAAATATATTCCCAGTAGACCGTAATTTATTGATAAAGTTTTTCATACGGCTATTGGGTAGAATTTATTTATAGTATTTTGTTAGTTACAATCTAGGGAAGATATGTACAAAGTTTGAAACTCGGATGATCATTATGAACAACAATAAAAATTATTTTCTTCCTATGTCTATCTCAAATATATTCCCAGTAGACCGTAATTTATTGATAAAGTTTTTATTAACAACAATAAAAATTATTTTGTTCATATGTCTACCTCCTATATATTTTCAGTAGACCGTAATTTATTGATAAAGTTTTTCATACGGCTAATAGGTAGAATTTGTTTATAGTATTTTGTTAGTAACAATCTAGGGAAGATATGGACAAAGTTTGAAACTCGGACGATCATTATTAACAACAATAAAAATTATTTTGTTCATATGTCTACCTCCTATATATTCCCAGTAGACCGTAATTTATTGATAAAGTTTTTCATACGGCTATTGGGTACAATTTGTTTATAGTATATTGTTAGTAACAATCAAACGGAAGGTATATACAAAGTTTGAAACTCGGACGATCATTATTAACAACAATAAAAATTATTTTATTCATATGTCTATCTCGTATATATTCCTAGTACGCAGTAATTTATTAATAAAGTTTTTCATACGGCCATTGGGTAAAATTTGTTTATAGTATTTTATTAGTATCTATCTAGGAAAGATATGTACAAATTTTGAAACTCGGACGATCATTATTAACAACAATAAAAATTATTTTCTTCATATGCCTATCTCATATATATTTTCAGTTAACAATAATTTATTGATAAAGTTTTTCATACGGCTATTAGGTAGAATTTGTTTACGGTATTTTGTTAGTAACAATCTACGGAAGATATATACAAAGTTTGAAACTCGGACGATCATTATTAACAACAATAAAAATTATTTTGTTTCATATGTCTAATCTGATATATATTCCCAGTAGACAGTAATTTATTGATAAAGTTTTTCATACGGCCATTGGGTAAAATTTGTTTATAGTATTTTATTAGTATCCATCTAGGGAAGATATGTACAAATTTTGAAACTCGGACGATCATTATTAACAACAATAAAAATTATTTTCTTCATATGTCTAATCTGATATATATTCCCAGTAGACCGTAATTTATTGATAAAGTTTTTCGTACGGCTATTGGGTAGAATTTGTTTATAGTATTTTGTTAGTAACAATCTACGGAAGATATGTACAAAGTTTGAAACTCGGACGATCATTATTAACAACTATAAATATTATTTTCTTCATATGTCGACCTCCGATATTTTCCCAGTAGACCGTAATTTATTGATAAAGTTTTTCATACGGCTATTGGGTAGAATTTGTTTATAGTATTTTGTTGGTAACAATCTACGGAAGATATTTACAAAGTTTGAAACTCGGACGATCATTATTAACAACAATAAAAATTATTTTGTTCATATGTCTGTCTCAAATATATTCCCAGTAGACCGTAATTTATTGATAAAGTTTTTCATACGGCTATTGGGTAGAATTTGTTTATAGTATATTGTTAGTAACAATCTACGGAAGGTGTATACAAAGTTTGAAACTCGGACGATCGTTATTAACAACAATAAAAAAATTTTTGTTCATATGTCTACCTCCTATATATTCCCAGTAGACCGTAATTTATTGATAAAGTTTTTCATACGGCTATTGGGTACAATTTGTTTATAGTATATTGTTAGTAACAATCTACGGAAGGTATATACAAAGTTTGAAACTCGGACGATCATTATTAACAACAATAAAAATTATTTTATTCATATGTTTATCTCGTATATATTCCCAGTACGCCGTAATTTATTAATAAAGTTTTTCATACGGCCATTGGGTAATATTTGTTTATAGTATTTTATTAGTATCTATCTAGGGAAGATATGTACAAATTTTGAAACTCGGACGATCATTATTAACAACAATAAAAATTATTTTGTTCATATGTCTGTCTCAAATATATTCCCAGTAGACCGTAATTTATTGATAAAGTTTTTCATACGGCTATTGGGTAGAATTTGTTTATAGTATATTGTTAGTAACAATCTACGGAAGGTATATACAAAGTTTGAAACTCGGACGATCGTTATTAACAACAATAAAAATTTTTTTGTTCATATGTCTACCTCCTATATATTCCCAGTAGACCGTAATTTATTGATAAAGTTTTTCATACGGCTATTGGGTAGAATTTGTTTATAGTATATTGTTAGTAACAATCTACGGAAGGTATATACAAAGTTTGAAACTCGGACGATCATTATTAACAACAATAACAATTATTTTGTTCATATGTCTACTTCCTATATATTCCCAGTAGACCGTAATTTATTGATAAAGTTTTTCATACGGCTATTGGGTACAATTTGTTTATAGTATATTGTTAGTAACAATCAAACGGAAGGTATATACAAAGTTTGAAACTCGGACGATCATTATTAACAACAATAAAAATTATTTTATTCATATGTCTGTTTCAAATATATTCCCAGTAGACAGTAATTTATTGATAAAGTTTTTCATACGGCCATTGGGTAAAATTTGTTTATAGTATTTTATTAGTATCCATCTAGGGAAGATATGTACAAATTTTGAAACTCGGACGATCATTATTAACAACAGTAAAAATTGTTTTGTTCAATTTTGAATCGGCTGATGCGAATCGGCTGCTAAGTTCACTCTCATGTAAAATCTGACTTTATTTTTATAAAAAATTATATAAATATTTGCTTCCGCGCCCGAATTTTATAATTTTCCATCATATTTTATCCATAGTATAGGTCCAAAAGCATGTTTATGAATGTTTTAACAAAAATATCCCTCTCAAAAATAGGTGAAATCTGACTTTATTTTTGTAAAAAATCATATAAATATTTGCTTCCGCGCCCGAATTTTATGATTTTTCATCATATTTTAGCTAAAAAGAAACATTGCAACAAGAAAATTGCTATTTCAATTGTGTTAGGTACTCTTGAATCCAGCCCATGTAGCTTACAATATACAACGTATTCATCAAAAATAGGTAAAATCTGCCTTTTTTTATGTAAAAAATCATATAAATATTTGCTTTCGCGGACGAATTTTATAATTTTTCATCATATTTTGTCCACAGTATAGGTCCAAAAGCATGTTTGTGAATGTTTTAACTAAAATATCCATTTCAAGAATAGGTAAAATCTGACTTTATTTTTGTAAAAAATCATATAAATATTTGCTTCCGCGCCCGAATTTTATGATTGTTTTTCATAATTTAGGTAAAAGAACACATTGCAACAAGAAAATTGCTATTTAAAGTGTTTTAGGTATTCTTGAATCCAGCCAATGAGCTTACAATATACAACGTATTCATCAAAATAGGTAAAATCTGACTTATTTTTGTAAAAAATCATATAAATATTTGCTTCCGCGCCCGAATTTTATGATTTTTCATCATATTTTAGCTAAAAGAAAACATTGCAACAAGAAAATTGCTATTTCAAGTCTGTTAGGTATTATAGAATCCAGCCAATGAGCTTACAATATACAACGTATTCATCAAAATAGGTAAAATGTGACTTTATTTTTGTAAAAATTATATAAATATTTGCTTCCGCGCCCGAATTTTATAATTTTTCATCATATTTCATCCACAGTATAGGTCTAAAGCATGTTTATGAATGTTTTAACAAAAATATCAATTTCCAGAATAGGTAAAATCTGACTTTATTTTTGTAAAAAACCATATAAATATTTGCTTCCGCGCCCGAATTTTATGATTTTTATCATAATTTAGGTAAAAGAAAACATTGCAACAAGAAAATTGCTATTTCAAGTGTGTTAGGTATTCTAGAATCCAGCCCATGTAGCTTACAATATACAACGTATTCATCAAAAATAAGTAAAATCTGCCTTTTTTTTTTGTAAAAGTCATATACATATTTGCTTCCGCGCCCGAAATTTATAATTTTTCATCATATTTTATCCACAGTATAGGTCCAAAAGCATGTTTATTAATGTTTGAACAAAAATATCCATTTCAAGAATAGGTAAAATCTGACTTTATTTTTGTAAAAAATCATATCAATGTTTGCTTCCGCGCCCGAATTTTATGATTTTTCATCATATTTTACCTAAAAGAAAACATTGCAACAAGAAAATTGCTATTTCAAGTGTGTTAGGTATTCTAGAATCCAGCCCATGTAGCTTACAATATACAACGTAATCATCAAAAATAGGTAAAATCTGACTTTTTTTTGTAAAAAATCATATAAATATTTGCTTCCACGCCCGAATTTTATATTTTTCATCATATTTTATCCACAGTATAGGTCCAAAAGCATGTTTATGAATGTTTTAACAAAAATATCCATTTCAAGAATAGGTAAAATCTGACTTTATTTTTGAAAAAAATCATATAATTATTTGCTTCCGTGCCCGAATTTTATGATATTTCATCATAATTTAGGTGAAAGAAAACTTTGCAACAGGAAAATTGCTATTTCAAGTCTGTTAGGTATTCTAGAATCCAGCCAATGAGCTTACAATATACAACGTATTCATCAAAATAGGTAAAATCTGACTTTATTTTTGTAAAAAATTATATAAATATTTGCTTCCGCGCCCGAATTTTATAATTTTTGATCATAATTTAGGTAAAAGAAAACATTGCAACAAAAAAATTGCTATTTCAAGTGTGGTAGGTATTCTAGAATCCAGCAAATGAAACTTACAATATACATTGTATTCATCAAAAATAGGTAAAATCGGACTTTATTTTTATAAAAAATTATATAAATATTTGCTTCCGCGCCCGAATTTTATAATTTTTCATCATATTTTATCTATAGTACAGGTCCAAAAGCATGTTTATGAATGTTTTAACAAAATATCTATTTCAAAAATAGGTAAAAACTGACTTTATTTTTTTTTAAAATCAAATAAATATTTGTTTCCGCGCCCGAATTTTATGATTTTTCATCATATTTTAGCTAAAAGAAAACATTGCAACAAGAAAATTGCTATTTCAAGTGTGTTAGGTATTATAGAATCCAGCCTATGTAGCTTACAATATACAACGTATTCATCAAAAATAGGTAAAATCTGACTTTATTTTTTTTTGTAAAAAATCATATAAATATTTGCTTCCGCGCCCGAATTTTATAATTTTTCATCATATTTTATCCACAGTATAGGTCCAAAAGCATGTTTATGAATGTTTAAATAAAAATATCCATTTCAAGAATAGGTAAAATCTGACTTTATTTTTGAAAAAAATCATATAAATATTTGCTTCCGTGCCCGAATTTTATGATATTTCATCATAATTTAGGTGAAAGAAAACTTTGCAACAGGAAAATTGCTATATCAAGTGTGTTAGGTATTTTAGAATCCAGTCCATGTAGCTTATAATATACAACGTATTCATCAAAAATAGGTAAAATCTGACTTTTTTTTGTAAAAAATCATATAAATATTTGCTTCCGCGCCCGAATTTTATAATTTTTCATCATATTTTTTCCACAGTATAGGTCCAAAAGCATGTTTATGAATGTTTTAACAAATATATCTGTTTCAAGAATAGGTAAAATCTGACTTTTTTTTGTAAAAAATCATATAAATATTTGCTTCCGCGCCCGAATTTTATAATTTTTCGTCATAATTTAGGTAAAAGAAAACATTGCAACAAGAAAATTGCTATTTCAAGTGTGGTAGGTATTCTAGAATCCAGCAAATGAAACTTACAATATACATTGTATTCATCAAAAATAGGTAAAATCGGACTTTATTTTTATAAAAAATTATATAAATATTTGCTTCCGCGCCCGAAATTTATAATTTTTCATCATATTTTATCTATAGTACAGGTACAAAAGCATGTTTATGAATGTTTTAACAAAATATTTATTTCAAAAATAGGTAAAAACTGACTTTCTTTTTGTAAAAAATCAAATAAATATTTGTTTCCGCGCCCGAATTTTATGATTTTTCATCATATTTTAGCTAAAAGAAAACATTGCAACAAGAAAATTGCTATTTCAAGTGTGTTAGGTATTATAGAATCCAGCCTATGTAGCTTACAATATACAACGTATTCATCAAAAATAGGTAAAATCTGACTTTATTTTTTTTTGTAAAAAATCATATAAATATTTGCTTCCGCGCCCGAATTTTATAATTTTTCATCATATTTTATCCACAGTATAGGTCCAAAAGCATGTTTATGAATGTTTAAATAAAAATATCCATTTCAAGAATAGGTAAAATCTGACTTTATTTTTGAAAAAAATCATATAAATATTTGCTTCCGTGCCCGAATTTTATGATATTTCATCATAATTTAGGTGAAAGAAAACTTTGCAACAGGAAAATTGCTATATCAAGTGTGTTAGGTATTTTAGAATCCAGTCCATGTAGCTTATAATATACAACGTATTCATCAAAAATAGGTAAAATCTGACTTTTTTTTGTAAAAAATCATATAAATATTTGCTTCCGCGCCCGAATTTTATAATTTTTCATCATATTTTTTCCACAGTATAGGTCCAAAAGCATGTTTATGAATGTTTTAACAAATATATCTGTTTCAAGAATAGGTAAAATCTGACTTTATTTTTGTAAAAAATCATATAAATATTTGCTTCCGCGCCCGAATTTTATAATTTTTCGTCATAATTTAGGTAAAAGAAAACATTGCAATAAGAAAATTGCTATTTTAAGTGTGGTAGGTATTCTAGAATCCAGCAAATGAAACTTACAATATACATTGTATTCATCAAAAATAGGTAAAATCGGACTTTATTTTTATAAAAAATTATATAAATATTTGCTTCCGCGCCCGAAATTTATAATTTTTCATCATATTTTATCTATAGTACAGGTACAAAAGCATGTTTATGAATGTTTTAACAAAATATTTATTTCAAAAATAGGTAAAAAACTGACTTTCTTTTTGTAAAAAATCAAATAAATATTTGTTTCCGCGCCCGAATTTTATGATTTTTCATCATATTTTAGCTAAAAGAAAACATTGCAACAAGAAAATTGCTATTTCAAGTGTGTTAGGTATTATAGAATCCAGCCTATGTAGCTTACAATATACAACGTATTCATCAAAAATAGGTAAAATCTGACTTTATTTTTTTTTGTAAAAAATCATATAAATATTTGCTTCCGCGCCCGAATTTTATAATTTTTCATCATATTTTATCCACAGTATAGGTCCAAAAGCATGTTTATGAATGTTTAAATAAAAATATCCATTTCAAGAATAGGTAAAATCTGACTTTATTTTTGAAAAAAATCATATAAATATTTGCTTCCGTGCCCGAATTTTATGATATTTCATCATAATTTAGGTGAAAGAAAACTTTGCAACAGGAAAATTGCTATATCAAGTGTGTTAGGTATTTTAGAATCCAGTCCATGTAGCTTATAATATACAACGTATTCATCAAAAATAGGTAAAATCTGACTTTTTTTTGTAAAAAATCATATAAATATTTGCTTCCGCGCCCGAATTTTATAATTTTTCGTCATAATTTAGGTAAAAGAAAACATTGCAACAAGAAAATTGCTATTTCAAGTGTGGTAGGTATTCTAGAATCCAGCAAATGAAACTTACAATATACATTGTATTCATCAAAAATAGGTAAAATCGGACTTTATTTTTATAAAAAATTATATAAATATTTGCTTCCGCGCCCGAAATTTATAATTTTTCATCATATTTTATCTATAGTACAGGTACAAAAGCATGTTTATGAATGTTTTAACAAAATATTTATTTCAAAAATAGGTAAAAACTGACTTTCTTTTTGTAAAAAATCAAATAAATATTGTTTCCGCGCCCGAATTTTATGATTTTTCATCATATTTTAGCTAAAAGAAAACATTGCAACAAGAAAATTGCTATTTCAAGTGTGTTAGGTATTATAGAATCCAGCCTATGTAGCTTACAATATAAACGTATTCATCAAAAATAGGTAAAATCTGACTTTATTTTTTTTTGTAAAAAATCATATAAATATTTGCTTCCGCGCCCGAATTTTATAATTTTTCATCATATTTTATCCACAGTATAGGTCCAAAAGCATGTTTATGAATGTTTAAATAAAAATATCCATTTCAAGAATAGGTAAAATCTGACTTTATTTTTGAAAAAAATCATATAAATATTTGCTTCCGTGCCCGAATTTTATGATATTTCATCATAATTTAGGTGAAAGAAAACTTTGCAACAGGAAAATTGCTATATCAAGTGTGTTAGGTATTTTAGAATCCAGTCCATGTAGCTTATAATATACAACGTATTCATCAAAAATAGGTAAAATCTGACTTTTTTTTGTAAAAAATCATATAAATATTTGCTTCCGCGCCCGAATTTATAATTTTTCATCATATTTTATCTATAGTACAGGTACAAAAGCATGTTTATGAATGTTTTAACAAAATATTTATTTCAAAAATAGGTAAAAACTGACTTTCTTTTTGTAAAAAATCAAATAAATATTTGTTTCCGCGCCCGAATTTTATGATTTTTCATCATATTTTAGCTAAAAGAAAACATTGCAACAAGAAAATTGCTATTTCAAGTGTGGTAGGTATTCTAGAATCCATCCCATGTAGCTTACAATATACAACGTATTCATCAAAAATAGGTAAAATCTGACTTTATTTTTTTTTGTAAAAAATCATATAAATATTTGCTTCCGCGCCCGAATTTCATAATTTTTCATCATATTTTATCCACAGTATAGGTCCAAAAGCATGTTTATGAATGTTTGAACAAAAATATCCATGTCAAGAATAGGTAAATTCTGACTTTATTTTTGTAAAAAATCATATAAATATTTGCTTCCGTGCCCGAATTTTATGATATTTCATCATATTTTAGCTAAAAGAAAACATTGCAACAAGAAAATTGCTATGTCAAGTGTGTTAGGTACTCTAGAATCCAGCCCATGTAGTTTACAATATACAACGTATTCATCAAAAAAATAAGTAAAATCTGACTTTTTTTTGTAAAAAATCATATAAATATTTGTTTCCGCGCCCGAATTTTATAATTTTTCATCATATTTTATCCACAGTATAGGTCCAAAAAGCATGTTTATGAATGTTTTAACAAATATATCCATTTCAAGAATAGGTAAAATCTGACTTTATTTTTGTAAAAAATCATATAAATATTCTTCCGCGAACGAATTTTATAATTTTTCATTTTATTTTATCCATAGTATAGGTACAAAAGCATGTTTATGAATGTTATAACAAAAAATCCAGTTCAAAAATAGGTAAAATCTGACTTTATTTTTGTAAAAAATCATATAAATATATGCTTCCGCGCCCGAATATTATGATTTTTCATCACATTATAGCTAAAAGAAAACATTGCAACAAGAAAATTGCTATTTCAAGTGTGGTAGGTATTCTAGAATCCATCCCATGTAGCTTACAATATACAACGTATTCATCAAAAATAGGTAAAATCTGACTTTATTTTTTTTTGTATAAAATCATATAAATATTTGCTTCCGCGCCCGAATTTCATAATTTTTCATCATATTTTATCCACAGTATAGGTCCAAAAGCATGTTTATGAATGTTTGAACAAAATTATCCATTTCAAGAATATGTAAATTCTGACTTTATTTTTTGTAAAAAATCATATAAATATTTGCTTCCGTGCCCAAATTTTATGATATTTCATCAAAGTTTAGCTAAAAGAAAACATTGCAACAAGAAAATTGCTATTTCAAGTGTGTTAGGTACTCTAGAATCCAGCCCATGTAGCTTACAATATACAACGTATTCATCAAATATAAGTAAAATCTGACTTTTTTTTTGTAAAAAATCATATAAATATTTGTTTCCGCGCCCGAATTTTATAATTTTTCATCATATTTTATCCACAGCATAGGTCCAAAATCATGTTTATGAATGTTTTAACAAATATATCCATTTCAAGAATAGGTAAAATCTGACTTTATTTTTGTAAAAAATCATATAAATATTTGCTTCCGCACCCGAATTTTATAATTTTTCGTCATAATTTGGGTAAAGGAAAACATTGCAACAAGAAAATTGCTATTTCAAAAGTGGTAGGTATTCTAGAATCCAGCCAATGAAACTTACAATATACATTGTATTCATCAAAAATAGGTAAAATCTGACTTTATTTTTATAAAAAATTATATAAATATTTGCTTCCGCGCCCGAATTTTATAATTTTTCATCATAGTTTATCTATAGTATAGGTCCAAAAGCATGTTTATGAATGTTTTAACAAAATATCTATTTCAAAAATAGGTAAAATCTGACTTTATTTTTGTAAAAAATCAAATAAATATTTGCTTCCGCGCCAGAATATTATGATTTTTTCATCACATTTTAGCTAAAAGAAAACATTGCAATAAGAAAATTGCTATTTCAAGTTTATTAGGTATTCTAGAATCCAGCCCATGTAGCTTACAATATACAACGTATTCATCAAAAATAGGCAAAATCTGACTTATTTTTTTTTTTGAAAAAAATCGTATAAATATTTGCTTCCACGCCCGAATTTTATAATTTTTTATCATATTTTATCCACAGTATAGGACCAAAAGCATGTTTATGAATGTTTGAACAAAAATATCCATTTCAAGAATAGGTAAAATCTGACTTTATTTTTGTAAAAAATCATATAAATATTTGCTTCCGTGCCCGAATTTTATGATATTTCATCATAATTCAGGTAAAAGAAAACATTGCAACAAGAAAATTGCTCTTTCAAGTGTGGTAGGTATTCTAGAATTCAGCCCATGTAGCTTACAATATACAACGTATTCATCAAAAATAGGTAAAATCTGACCTAATTTTTGTAAAAATTATATAAATATTTGCTTCCGCGCCCGAATATTATCATTTTTCATCATATTTTAACCATAGTATAGTTCCAAAAGCATGTTTATGAATGTTTTAACAAAAATATCCATTTCAAAAATAGGTAAAATCTGACATTATTTTTGTAAAAAATCAAATAAATATTTGCTTCCGCTCCCATATTTTATGATTTTTCATCATATTTTAGCTAAAAGAAAAACATTGCAACAAGAAAATTGCTATTTCACGTGTGTTAGGTACTCTAGAATCCAGCCCATGTAGATTACAATATACAACGTATTCATCAAAAATATTTAAAATCTGACTTTTTTTTTGTAAAATATTATATAAATATTTGCTTCCGCGCCCGCATTTTATAATTTTTCATCATATTTTATCCACAGTATAGGTCCTAAAGCAAGTTTATGAATGTTTTAACAAAAATATCCATTTCAAGAACAGGTGAAATCTGACTTTATTTTTGTAAAAAATCATATAAATATTTGCTTCCGCGCCCGAATTCTATGATGTTTCATCATAATTTAGCTAAAAGAAAACAATGCAACAAGAAAATTGCTATTTAAAGTGTTTTAGGTATTCCAGAATTCAGCCAATGAGCTTACAATATACAACGTATTTATCAAAAATAGGTAAAATCTGACTTTATTTTTGTAAAAAATCATATAAATATTTGCTTCCGCGCCCGAATTTTATAATATTTTATCATATTTTATTCATAGTATAGGTCCAAAAGCATGTTTATGAATGTTTTAACAAAATATCTATTTCAAAAATAGGTAAAATCTGACTTTATTTTTGTAAAAAATCAAATAAATATTTGCTTCCGCGCCCGAATTTTATGATTTTTCATCACATTTTAGCTAAAAGAAAACATTGCAACAAGAAAATTGCTATTTGAAGTGTGTTAGGTATTCTAGAATCCAGTACATGTAGCTTACAATATACAACGTATTCATCAAAAATAGGTAAAATCTGACTTTTTTTTTGTAAAAAATCATATAAATATTTGCTTACGCGCCCGAATTTTATATTTTTTCATCATATTTTATCCACAGTATAGGTCCAAAAGCATGTTTATGAATGTTTTAACAAAAATATCCATTTCAAAAATAAGTAAAATCTGACTTTATTTTTGTAAAAAATCGTTTAAATATTTGCTTCCGCGCCCGAATTTTATGATTTTTCATCATAATTTAGGTAAAAGAAAACATTGCAACAAGAAAATTGCTCTATCAAGTGTGGTAGGTATTCTGGAATTCAGCCCATGTAGCTTACAATATACAACGTATTCATCAAAAATAGGTAAAATCTGACCTAATTTTTGTAAAAATTATATAAATATTTGCTTCTGCGCCCGAATTTTATCATTTTTCATCATATTTTATCCATAGTATAGGTCCAAAAGCATGTTTATGAATGTTTTAACAAAAAAATATCCATTTTAAAAATAGGTAAAATCTGACATTATTTTTGTAAAAAATCAAATAAATATTTGCTTCCGCTCCCGAATTTAATGATTTTTCATCATATTTTAGCTAAAAGAAAATATTGCAACAAGAAAATTGCTATTTCAGGTGTGTTAGGTACTCTAGAATCCAGCCCATATAGATTACAATATACAACTTATTCATCAAAAATATTTAAAATCTGACTTTTTTTTTGTAAAATATTATATAAATATTTGCTTCCGCGCCCGCATTTTATAATTTTTCATCATATTTTATCCACAGTATAGGTCCTAAAGCATGTTTATGAATGTTTTAACAAAAATATCCATTTAAAGAACAGGTGAAATCTGACTTTATTTTTGTAAAAAATCATATAAATATTTGCTTCCGCGCCCGAATTCTATGATGTTTCATCATAATTTAGCTAAAAGAAAACAATGCAACAAGAAAATTGCTATTTAAAGTGTTTTAGGTATTCCAGAATTCAGCCATTGAGCTTACAATATACAACGTATTCATCAAAAATAGGTAAAATCTGACTTTATTTTTGTAAAAAATCATATAAATATTTGCTTCCGCGCCCGAATTTTATAATATTTTATCATATTTTATCCATAGTATAGGTCAGAAAGCATGTTTATGAATGTTTTAACAAAAATATCCCTCTCAAAAATAGGTAAAATCTGAATTTATTTTTGTAAAAAAATCATATAAATATTTGCTTCCGCGTCCGAATTTTATAGTTTTTCATCAAGTTTTATCCACAGTATAGGTCCAAAAGCATGTTTATGAATGATTTAACAAAAAAATCCATTTCAAGAATAGGAAAAATCTGACTTTATTTCTGTAAAAAATCATATAAATATTTGCTTCCGCGCCCAAATTTTATGATTTTTCATCATAATTTAGGTAAAAGAAAACATTGCAACAAGAAAATTGCTATTTCAAGTGTGGTTGTTATGATAGAATCCAGCCAATGAAGCTTACAATATACAATTATTCATCAAAAATAGGTAAAATCTGACTTTATTTTTGTAAAAAATCATATAAATATTTGCTTCCTCGCCCGAATTTTATAATTTTTCATCATATTTTATCCATAGTATAGGTACAAAAGCATGTTTATGTATGTTTTAACAAAAATATACATTTCAAGAATAGGTAAAATCTGACTTTATTTTTGTAAAAAAACAGATAAATATTTGCTTCCGTGCCCGAATTTTATGATATTTCGTCATAATTTAGGTAAAAGAAAACATTGCAACAAGAAGATTGCTATTTTAAGTGTGTTAGGTATTCTAGAATCCAGTCCATGTAGCTTACAATATACACCGTGTTCCTCAAAAATAGGTAAAATCTGCCTTTTATTTTGTAAAAAAATTATATAAATATTTGCTTCTGCGCCCGCATTTTATAATTTTTCATCATATTTTATCCACAGTATAGGTATAAAAGCATGTTTATGAATGTTTTAACAAAAATATCCATTTCAAGAACATGTGAAATCTGACTTTATTTTTGTAAAAAATCATATAAATATTTGCTTCCGCGCCCGAATTCTATGATTTTTTATCATAATTTAGCTAAAAGACAAAAATGCAACAAGAAAATTGCTATTTAAAGTATTTTAGGTATTCCAGAATCCAGCCAATGAGCTTACAATATACAACGTACTCTGAGATAGCGCGT
>JAQOWZ010000449.1:0-39721 GCA_035578165.1 Stenolophus ochropezus
TTTTTAGATAAAAGAAAACAAAGCAACAAGAAAATTTCTATTTCAAGTGTGGTAGGTATTCAAGAATCCAACCCATGTAGCTTACAATATACAACGTATTCATTAAAATGACACCCGAAAATTAAATGTTTATTATCTGATTGGTACCACGTTTTGGTCACTTTTGCATTTCCAATGCTTAAAACCATTCATAGTAAAGATTCTAAAGCATGAATATGAATGTTTTAATAAAAACATCCATTTCAAGAATAGGTAAAATCTGACTTTATTTTTCTAAAAAATCATATAAATATTTGTTTCAGCGACCGAATATTATAATTCTTTATAATATTTTAGCTAAAAGAAAACATAGCAACTAGAAAATTGCTATTTCAAGTGTGGTAGCTATTCTAGAATCTAGCCTATGTAGCTTACAATATACAACGTATTCATTAAAATGACACGCGAAAATTGAATGTTTATTATCCGGGCTCGAATTTTATAATTCTTTATCATATTTTAGCTAAAAGAAAACATTGCAACAAGAAAATTGCTATTTCAAGTGTGGTAGGTATTCTAGAATCCAGCCCATGTAGATTACAATATACAACGTATTCATCAAGAATAGGTAAAATCTGACTTTATTTTTGTAAACAATCATATAAATATTTGCTACTGCGCCCGAATTTTATAATTCTTCATCATATTGTAGCTGAAAGAAAACATTGCAACAAGACAATTGCTATTTCAAGTATAGTAGGTATTCTAGAATCCAGCCCATATATATTACAATATACAACGTGCTCATCAAGAAAAGGTAAAATCTGCCCTTATTTTTGTAAAAAATCATATAAATATTTGCTTCCGTGCCCGAATTTTATAATTCTTCATCATATTTTAGCTAAAAAAAAACATTGGAGCAAGCAAATTGCTATTTCAAGTGTGGTAGGTATTCTAGAATCCAGCCTATGTAGCTTACAATATACAACGTATTCATCAAGAAAAGGTAAAATCTGACTTTATTTTTGTAAAAAATCATATAAATATTTGCTTCCGCGCCCGAATTTTTTAATTTTTTATCATATTTTAGCTAAAAGAAAACATTGCAACAAGAAAATTGCTATTTCAAGTGTGGTAGGTATTCTAGAATTCAGCCCATATGGCTTACAATATACAACGTATTTATTAAAATGACACCCGAAAATTGAATGCTTCTTATCTGGTTGGTACCACGTTTTGGTCACTTTTGCAAGTCCAATACTAAAATTATCCATAGTATAGATTCTAAAGCATGAGTATGAATGTTTTAACAAAAATATCCATTTCAAGAATAGGTAAAATCTGACTTTATTTTTGAGAAAAATCATATAAATATTTGCTTTCGCGCCCAAATTTTATAATTCTTCATCATAATTTACCTAAAAGAAAACATTGCAACAAGAAAATTGCTATTTCAAGTGTGGTAGGTATTCTAGAATCCAGCCCATGTAGCTTACAATATACAACGTATACATCAAGATTATGTAAAATCTGACTTTATATTTGTAAAAAACCATATAAATATTTGCTTTCGCGCCAAAATTTTATAATTTTTCATTATATTTTAGCTAAAAGAAAACATTGCAACAAGAAAATTTTTATTTCAAGTGTGGTAGGTATTCTAGAATCCAGCCCATGTAGCTTACAATATACAAAGTATTCATCAAAAACAGGTAAAATCTGCCTATATTTTTGTAAAAAAAAATAAAAGTATTTGCTACTGCGCCCGAATTTTATAATTCTTTATCATATTTTAGCTAAAAGAAATCATTGCAACATGAAAATTGCTATTTCAAGTGTGGTAGGTATTCTAGAATCCAGGCTATATAGCTTACAACATACAACTTATTGATTAAAATGACACCCGAAAATTTAATGTTTATTATCTGATTAGTACCACGTTTTGGTCACTTTTGCATGTCCAATGCTAAAATTATCCATAGAATAGATCCTAAAGCATGAATATGAATGTTTTAACAAAAATATCCATTTCTAGAATACGTAAAATCTGACATTATTTTTGTAATAAATCATATAAATATTTGCTTTCACGCCCGAATTTTATAATTCTTTATCATATTTTAGCTAAAAGAAAACATTGCAACATGAAAATTGCTATTTCAAGGGTGGTAGGTATTCTAGAATCCAGCCCATGTAGCTTACAATATACAACGTATTCATCAAGATTAAGTAAAATCTGACTTTATTTTTGTAAAAAATCATATAAATACTTGCTTACGCGCCCGAATTTATAATTCTTAATTATATTTTAGCTAAAAGAAAACATTGCAACAAGAAAATTGCTATTTCAAGTGTGGTAGGTATTCTAGAATCCAGCCCATGTAGCTTACAATATACAACGTATTCATCAAGAAAAGGTAAAATCTGACTTTATTTTTGTAAAAAATCATATAAATATTTGGTTCCGCGCCCGAATTTTATAATTCGTCACCATATTTTAGCTAAAAGAAAACATTGCAACAAGAAAATTGCTATTTCGAGTGTGGTAGGCATTCTAGAATCCTGTTCATGTAGCTTACAATATACAACGTATTCATTAAAAGACACTAAAAAATTGAATGTTTATTATCTGATTGGTACCCACGTTTTGGTTACTTTTGCATGTCCAATGCTTAAAACTATCCATAGTATAGATCCTAAAGCATGAATATGAATGTTTTAACAAAAGTATCCAGTTCAAAAATAGGTAAAATCTGACTTTATTTTTGCAAAAAATCATATAAATATTTGCATCCGGGCTCGAATTTTATAATTCTTTATCATATTTTAGCTAAAAGAAAACATTGCAACAAGAAAATTGCTATTTCAAGTGTGGTATGTATTCTAGAATCCAGCCCATGTAGATTACAATATACAACGTATTCATCAAGAATAGGTAAAATCTGACTTTATTTTTGTAAAAAATTATATAAATATTTGCTTCCGCGCCCGAATTTTATAATTCTTCATCATATTTTAGCTAAAAGAAAACATTGCAACATGAATATTGCTATTTCAAGTGTGGTAGGTGTTCTTGTACACACCCATGTAGCTTACAATATACAACCTATTCATCAAGAATAGGTAAAATCTGACTTTATTTTTGTAAACAATCATATAAATATTTGCTACTGCGCCCGAATTTTATAATTCTTCATCATATTGTAGCTGAAAGAAAACATTGCAACAAGACAATTGCTATTTCAAGTATAGTAGGTATTCTAGAATCCAGCCCATATATATTACAATATACAACGTGCTCATCAAGAAAAGGTAAAATCTGCCCTTATTTTTGTAAAAAATCATATAAATATTTGCTTCCGTGCCCGAATTTTATAATTCTTCATCATATTTTAGCTAAAAAAAACATTGGAACAAGCAAATTGCTATTTCAAGTGTGGTAGGTATTCTAGAATCCAGCCTATGTAGCTTACAATATACAACGTATTCATCAAGAAAAGGTAAAATCTGACTTTATTTTTGTAAAAAATCATATAAATATTTGCTTCCGCGCCCGAATTTTTTAATTTTTTATCATATTTTAGCTAAAAGAAAACATTGCAACAAGAAAATTGCTATTTCAAGTGTGGTAGGTACTCTAGAATTCAGCCCATATGGCTTACAATATACAACGTATTTATTAAAATGACACCCGAAAATTGAATGCTTCTTATCTGGTTGGTACCACGTTTTGGTCACTTTTGCAAGTCCAATACTAAAATTATCCATAGTATAGATCCTAAAGCATGAGTATGAATGTTTTAACAAAAATATCCATTTCAAGAATAGGTAAAATCTGACTTTATTTTTGAGAAAAATCATATAAATATTTGCTTTCGCGCCCAAATTTTATAATTCTTCATCATAATTTACCTAAAAGAAAACATTGCAACAAGAAAATTGCTATTTCAAGTGTGGTAGGTATTCTAGAATCCAGCCCATGTAGCTTACAATATACAACGTATACATCAAGATTATGTAAAATCTGACTTTATATTTGTAAAAAACCATATAAATATTTGCTTTCGCGCCAAAATTTTATAATTTTTCATTATATTTTAGCTAAAAGAAAACATTGCAACAAGAAAATTTTTATTTCAAGTGTGGTAGGTATTCTAGAATCCAGCCCATGTAGCTTACAATATACAAAGTATTCATCAAAAACAGGTAAAATCTGCCTATATTTTTGTAAAAAAAAATAAAAGTATTTGCTACTGCGCCCGAATTTTATAATTCTTTATCATATTTTAGCTAAAAGAAATCATTGCAACATGAAAATTGCTATTTCAAGTGTGGTAGGTATTCTAGAATCCAGGCTATATAGCTTACAACATACAACTTATTGATTAAAATGACACCCGAAAATTTAATGTTTATTATCTGATTAGTACCACGTTTTGGTCACTTTTGCATGTCCAATGCTAAAATTATCCATAGAATAGATCCTAAAGCATGAATATGAATGTTTTAACAAAAATATCCATTTCTAGAATACGTAAAATCTGACATTATTTTTGTAATAAATCATATAAATATTTGCTTTCACGCCCGAATTTTATAATTCTTTATCATATTTTAGCTAAAAGAAAACATTGCAACATGAAAATTGCTATTTCAAGGGTGGTAGGTATTCTAGAATCCAGCCCATGTAGCTTACAATATACAACGTATTCATCAAGATTAAGTAAAATCTGACTTTATTTTTGTAAAAAATCATATAAATACTTGCTTACGCGCCCGAATTTATAATTCTTAATTATATTTTAGCTAAAAGAAAACATTGCAACAAGAAAATTGCTATTTCAAGTGTGGTAGGTATTCTAGAATCCAGCCCATGTAGCTTACAATATACAACGTATTCATCAAGAAAAGGTAAAATCTGACTTTATTTTTGTAAAAAATCATATAAATATTTGGTTCCGCGCCCGAATTTTATAATTCGTCACCATATTTTAGCTAAAAGAAAACATTGCAACAAGAAAATTGCTATTTCGAGTGTGGTAGGCATTCTAGAATCCTGTTCATGTAGCTTACAATATACAACGTATTCATTAAAAGACACTAAAAAATTGAATGTTTATTATCTGATTGGTACCACGTTTTGGTTACTTTTGCATGTCCAATGCTTAAAACTATCCATAGTATAGATCCTAAAGCATGAATATGAATGTTTTAACAAAAGTATCCAGTTCAAAAATAGGTAAAATCTGACTTTATTTTTGCAAAAAATCATATAAATATTTGCATCCGGGCTCGAATTTTATAATTCTTTATCATATTTTAGCTAAAAGAAAACATTGCAACAAGAAAATTGCTATTTCAAGTGTGGTATGTATTCTAGAATCCAGCCCATGTAGATTACAATATACAACGTATTCATCAAGAATAGGTAAAATCTGACTTTATTTTTGTAAAAAATTATATAAATATTTGCTTCCGCGCCCGAATTTTATAATTCTTCATCATATTTTAGCTAAAAGAAAACATTGCAACATGAATATTGCTATTTCAAGTGTGGTAGGTGTTCTTGTACACACCCATGTAGCTTACAATATACAACCTATTCATCAAGAATAGGTAAAATCTGACTTTATTTTTGTAAACAATCATATAAATATTTGCTTTCGCGCCCGAATTTTATAATTCTTCATCATATTTTAGCTAAAAGAAAACATTGCAACAAGAAAATTGCTATTTCAAGTGTGGTAGGTATTCTAAAATCCAACCCATGTAGCTTACAATATACAACGTATTCATCAAGAATAGGTAAAATCTGACGTTATTTTTGTAAAAAATCATTTAAATATTTGCTTCTGCGTTCGAATTTTATAATTCTTATCATATTTTAGCTAAAAAAAACATTGCCACAATAAAATTGCTATTTCAAGTGTTGTAGGTATTCTAGAATTCAGCCCCTGTAGCTTACAATATACAACGTATTAATTAAAATGATACCCGAAAATTGAATGTTTCTTATCTGATTGGTACCACGTTTCGCTCACTTTTGCATGTCCAATGCTAAAATTATCCATAGTATAGATCCTAATGCATGAATATGAATGTTTTAACAAAAATATCCATTTCAAGAATATGTAAAATCTGACTTTATTTTTGTTAAAAATCATATAAATATTTGCTTCCGCGCCCGAATTTTATAAATCTTCATCATATTTTAGCTAGAGGCAAACATTGCAACAAGAAAATTGTTATTTCAAGTGTGGTAGATATTCTAGAATCCAGCCCATGTAACTTACAATATACAACGTGTTTATTAAAATGACACGCGAAAATTGAATGTTTATTATTTGATTAGTACCACGATTTGGTCACTTTTGCATGTCCAATGCTTAAAACCATCCATAGTAAAGATTCTAAAGCATGAATATGAATGTTTTAACAAAAATATCCATTTTTAAATATGTAAAATATGACTTCATTTTTGTAAAAAAATCTATAAATATTTGCTTCCGCGCCAGAATTCTATAATTCTTCATCATATTTTAGCTAAAAGCAAACATTGCAACAAGAAAATTGCTATTTCAAGTGTGGTAGGTATTCTAGAATCTAGCCCATGTAGATTACAATATACAACGTATTCATCAGGAATAGGTAAAATCTGACTTTATTTTTGTAAAAAATTATATAAATATTTGCTTCCGCGCCCGAATTTTATAATTCTTCATCATATTTTAGCTAAAAGAAAACATTGCAACATGAATATTGCTATTTCAAGTGTGGTAGGTGTTCTAGGACACACCCATGTAGCTTACAATATACAACCTATTCATCAAGAATAGGTAAAATCTGACTTTATTTTTGTAAAAATTCATATAAATATTTGCTTTCGCGCCCGAATTTTATAATTCTTCATCATATTTTAGCTAAAAGAAAACATTGCAACAAGAAAATTGCTATTTCAAGTGTGGTAGGTATTCTAGAATCCAGCCCATGTAGCTTACAATATACAACGTATTCATTAAAATGACACCGGAAAATTGAATGTTTATTATCTCATTAGTACCACGTTTTGGTCTCTTTTGCATGTCCAATGCATAAAACCATTCATAGTATAGATTCTAAAGCATGAATATGAATGTTTTAACAAAAATATCCATTTCAAGAATAAGTAAAATCTGGCTTTATATTTGTAAAAAATTATATAAATATTTGCTGCCGCGCCCGAATTTTATAATTCTTCATCATATTTTAGCTAAAAGAAAACAATGCAACAAGAAAATTGTTATTTAAAGTGTGGTAGGTATTCTATAATCCAGCCCATGTAGCTTACAATATACAACGTATTCATCAAGAATAGGTAAAAGCTAACTTTATTTTTGTAAAAAATCATATGAATATTTGCTTCCGGGCCCGAATTTTTTAATTCTTTATCATATTTTAGCTAAAAGAAAACAAAGCAACAAGAAAATTGCTATTTCAAGTGTGGTAGATATTCAAGAATCCAACCCATGTAGCTTACAATATACAACGTATTCATTAAAATGACACCCGAAAATTAAATGTTTATTATCTGATTGGTACCACGTTTTGGTCACTTTTGCATTTCCAATGCTTAAAACCATCCATAGTAAAGATTCTAAAGCATGAATATGAATGTTTTAATAAAAACATCCATTTCAAGAATAGGTAAAATCTGATTTTATTTTTACCTAAAAAATCATATAAATATTTGCTTCCGCGACCGAATATTATAATTCTTTATAATATTTTAGGTAAAAGAAAACATAGCAACTTGAAAATTGCTATTTCAAGTGTGCTAGGTATTCTAGAATCTAGCCCATGTAGCTTACAATATACAACGTATTCATTAAAATGACACGCAAAAATTGAATGTTTATTATCTGATTGGTACCACGTTTTGGTCACTTTTGCATGTCCAATGCTTAAAACCATCCATAGTATAGATCCTAAAGCAACATAGCAACTTGAAAATTGCTATTTCAAGTGTGCTAGGTATTCTAGAATCTAGCCCATGTAGCTTACAATATACAACGTATTCATTAAAATGACACCGGAAAATTGAATGTTTATTATCTCATTAGTACCACGTTTTGGTCTCTTTTGCATGTCCAATGCATAAAACCATTCATAGTATAGATTCTAAAGCATGAATATGAATGTTTTAACAAAAATATCCATTTCAAGAATAAGTAAAATCTGGCTTTATATTTGTAAAAAATTATATAAATATTTGCTGCCGCGCCCGAATTTTATAATTCTTCATCATATTTTAGCTAAAAGAAAACAATGCAACAAGAAAATTGTTATTTAAAGTGTGGTAGGTATTCTATAATCCAGCCCATGTAGCTTACAATATACAACGTATTCATCAAGAATAGGTAAAAGCTAACTTTATTTTTGTAAAAAATCATATGAATATTTGCTTCCGGGCCCGAATTTTTTAATTCTTTATCATATTTTAGCTAAAAGAAAACAAAGCAACAAGAAAATTGCTATTTCAAGTGTGGTAGATATTCAAGAATCCAACCCATGTAGCTTACAATATACAACGTATTCATTAAAATGACACCCGAAAATTAAATGTTTATTATCTGATTGGTACCACGTTTTGGTCACTTTTGCATTTCCAATGCTTAAAACCATCCATAGTAAAGATTCTAAAGCATGAATATGAATGTTTTAATAAAAACATCCATTTCAAGAATAGGTAAAATCTGATTTTATTTTTACCTAAAAAATCATATAAATATTTGCTTCCGCGACCGAATATTATAATTCTTTATAATATTTTAGGTAAAAGAAAACATAGCAACTTGAAAATTGCTATTTCAAGTGTGCTAGGTATTCTAGAATCTAGCCCATGTAGCTTACAATATACAACGTATTCATTAAAATGACACGCAAAAATTGAATGTTTATTATCTGATTGGTACCACGTTTTGGTCACTTTTGCATGTCCAATGCTTAAAACCATCCATAGTATAGATCCTAAAGCAACATAGCAACTTGAAAATTGCTATTTCAAGTGTGCTAGGTATTCTAGAATCTAGCCCATGTAGCTTACAATATACAACGTATTCATTAAAATGACACGCAAAAATTGAATGTTTATTATCTGATTGGTACCACGTTTTGGTCACTTTTGCATGTCCAATGCTTAAAACCATCCATAGTATAGATCCTAAAGCATTAATATGAATGTTTTAACAAAAATATCCATTTCAAGAGTAGGTAAAATCTGACTTTATTTTAGTAAAAAATCATATAAATATTTTCTTCCCTGCCCGAATTTTATAATTCTTTATCATATTTTAGCTAAAAGAAAACATTGCAACAAGAAAATTGCTATTTCAAGTGTGGTAGGTATTCTAGAATCCAGCCCATGTGGCTTACAATATACAACGTATTTATTAAAATGACACCCGAAAATTTAATGCTTCTTATCTGGTTGGTACCATGTTTTGGTCACTTTTGCAAGTCCAATACTAAAATTATCCATAGTATAGATCCTAAAGCATGAATATGAATGTTTTAACAAAAATATCCATTTCAAGAATAGGTAAAATCTGACTTTATTTTTGAGAAAAATCATATAAATATTTGCTTTCGCGCCCAAATTTCATAATTCTTCATCATAATTTAGCTAAAAGAAAACATTGCAACAAGAAAATTGTTATTTCAAGTGTGGTAGTTATTCTAGAATCCAGCCCATGTAGCTTACAAAATACAACGTATTTATTAAAATGTCACCCGAAAATTGAATGTTTATTTATTGATTGGTACTACGTTTTGGTCACTTTTGCATGTCCAATGCTTAAAACCATCCATAGTATAGATCCTAAAGCATGAATATGAATGTTTTAACAAAAATATCCATTTAAAGAATAGGTAAAACCCGACTTTATTTTTGTAAAAAATCATATAAATATTTGCTTCCGCCCCCGAATTTTATAATTCTTTATCATATTTTAGCTAAAAGAAAACATTGCAACAAGAAAATTGCTATTTCAAGTGTAGTAGGTATTCTAGAATCCAGCCCTTATAGCTTACAATATACAACACGGGTTGCCAATTAGTTTCGCCCGGGGTCCGTTTTGATAAATGAAATGACCATCGCGGTCCACACAAAATTTTATAAAAATATGTTTATTAAATAAATGTAATACTAGAGAAAACTGGTACTTTTTTGTACATATCAATGTGAAAAATGACATTTTTTATTGCGAACTATCTGCCTGAAATTTGGAGTGAAATTAGTGCAATCTATTGACATTAAACCCTGCAGATGTTCATCAGTAAGTCGAGATCGAAATTTATTCTTAATGAAGTTCATCTTGGAAAACGCTGCTTCAGAAATATATGTTGACCCAAACAAAGTAAGAAGTTTCAAAGCAAATTTTTGTAGTTCTGGATATTTATTACCACACACAAATTTTATCCAAAACTCTTCACAGGAAACCGCATTTTTGTGTTTTAAAACTGTGTTTTCTTGGAATTCGATTATTTCCATCTGCAGAGCAGCTTTATCACTTTCGAAAACAATTGAAATTTCGTTGCTCCATTCAATTCACGATGTCGCAGTAATGATTTCGCACGAAGAAAATTTACTATTTTCATCACTTCTTGCATAATACGCTCAAAATTATTATTGAGTTTGCAGCAAAGCACAGTTTGGTGAATAATACAGTGGTAGGAAATCAAATTTTTATTACATCTCGCATTGCTACTCATCATGTGAACTAGTCCTTTTTTACTCCCAACCATTGGTGGGGCACCGTCAGTAGTTACCGCTAAAAGCTTTTTCAAGTCTACCTCATCTTTATCAAAATAATCCATCACTGCTTTGATCATATCTTCTCCTCGGGTTCTTCCTAATAGCGGCAAAAGAGCTAATATCTCCTCAACAAAAGTTTCATTCGTTTGGTCCAGGTAGCGTACAAAAATAATTAACTGTGCTGTATCAAGAATATCGCATGATTCATCCATAGCCAACGCGTAATAGTTTGCCTTATTTAGCTGCCGCTTCAGATCACAATGACTTTCTTCTGCCAAAACGTGTGTATTTCTGGTGCTAGTAGAAGCAGATAACGGAATCCGTCTTATCGTCTCAATAACATCCTTTTTGTTCTCAAATAAAGCATTACCCGCCTCCAGAAAGCATTCTTTAACTACGTCAGCATTAGTAAATGGCTTCATATGCTTAGCAAGAGTCCAAGAAATACGTAAAGAAGCCTCACCGCATTTTTCCTGCTCGGTCATTGAGCGATTTATGATCAGGGTCGAAGACGAGTAACTTGATAGTAAACTTTCAATTTTAGACTTACGCAGATCACTACCCATTGCAAAGTTATCGGCAAACGATTTGTGTTTGGTATCATAATGTCGTTTTATATTCGAGCTTTTAATTAATGCTACTTTTTGGTTACAAATCAAGCACATTGGTACTGCTCCGGCACGATTTGGAAGAGTAAAACAATATAAGTCAGTCCATTCTGGAAAAAACTATCTATTTTCATTTTCAACTTTTCTTTTTTTCGGTTCCATAGTAATGAAACTCGCTCTTGTATACGGATATGAACTTAAACTCGGGTAAGTAAACAAGCAAACGTAATATTGCAAGCACGTGGGCAGTCCGACGTCCGTCACACAAAATTAAAACAAAACACTGATCCCCGGCGACCGGCGCAGTGCGATCGCGTGATTTCCCCTGCACCCGCGACGCTCCGCGCACTTCACCACCGCGACGATCAACGCTTTCGCAGTCCGCGAACTCTGTCTCGCTCAATACTTCGCGCGGCAGTTTTCGAATTCGACAAAGACGACAAGGATACTTTTAATTTTTATCAAATTATGTACACTGTAGTGCAAGTTGCTGTGTTCTTGCGGTCCGCACAAAATGGGTCGGCAACAAGAAAATTGCTATTTTAAGTGTGGTAGGTATTCTAAAATCCAGCTCATGTAGCTTACAATATACATCGTATTTATCAAGAAAAGTTAAAATCTGACTTTGATTTTGTAAAAAATCATATAAATATTTGCTTCCGCGCCCGACTTTTATAATTCTTTATCATATTTTAGCTAAAAGAAAACATCGCAACAAGAAAATTGCTATTTCAAGTGTGGTAGGTATTCTAGAATCCAGCCCATGTAGCTTACAATATACAACGTATTCATTAAAATGACACCCGAAAATTGATTGTTTATTATTGGTACCACGTTTTGGTCACTTTTGAATGTCCAATGCTTAAAACAATCCATAGTATAGATCCTACAGCGTGAATATGAATGTTTTAACAAAAATATCCATTTCAAGAATAGGTAAAATCTGATTTTATTTTTGTAAAAAATCATATAAATATTTGCTTCCGCGCCCAAATTCTATATCATATTTTAGCTCAAAGAACACGTTGCAACAAGAAAATTGCTATTTCAAGTGTGGTAGGTGTTCTAGAATCCAGGCCATGTAGCTTACAATATACAACGTATTCATCAAGAATAGGTAAAATCTGACTTTATATTTGTAAAAAATCATATAAATATTTGCTTCCGCGCCCGAATTTTATAATTCTTTATCATATTTTAGCTAAAATAAAAAATTGCAATAAGAAAATTGCTATTCCAAGTGTGGTAGGTATTCTAGAATCCAGCCCATGTAGCTTACAATACACAACGTATTCATTAAAATGACACCTGAAAATTGAATATTTATTATCTGACTGGTACCACGTTTTGGTCACTTTTGCATGTCCAATGTTAAAATTATCCATAGTATAGATCCTAAAGCATAAATATGAATAATTTACAAAAATAATCGTTCCAAGAATAGGTCAAATCTGACTTCCGTGCCCAAATTTTATAATTCTTCATCATATATTAGCTAAAAGAAAACATTGCAACAAGAAAATTGCTATTTCAAGTGTGGTAAGTATTCTAGAATCCAGCCCATGTAGCATACAATATACAACGTATTCATTAAAATGACACCCGAAAATTAAATGTTTATTATCTGATTAATACCACGTTTTGGTCACTTTTGCATGTCCATTGCTTAAAACCATCCATAGTATAGATCCTAAAGCATGAATATTATAGCGAAGCCAGGGTCGCGGCGCGGGCGGAGGCGCGGGCTTCGGCCGCTAGCTAACAGGTCAGAACACGTCCGTCCGCTCCCCATTGTTCTGATTTCCAAGGAATCAACGAATATTCGAGAAGGGTCGGCGAATATTCGAGAATGAAGCGTTTTACTGAAATACCCCGAGCAAGAGATCGCGGAGGACAGTCTTGTGTTAATACGTGTAGTGTACAGATGGTGATATAAATAAATAGACGGTGATATAAATATTGTTGAAATAAATATTGCGTAGTTTTAATTGTTTAAATAAATTATCTTAGTGTTTAAGTCTTTAGTAATAATAATTAGTTCTTAAATTAGTGTTTATATTTGTTAATTCTTAGTGTTAGTTATTTTTATTTATTCTTTATAATTCATATTTCTTTAATTAAACATAGTTATATAAATATTACTGTTTTAATCAATATTTCACTTCACCTAAATAAATAAAACGTTACAATTGGTGTCAGGTGTGAGGGTTAATAAACTGTGAAGTGTTAATAAAAATAAATATAATGGCTACTAAACAAGTAAAATTAAGTGAATTAAAAGTGGCTGATCTCAAGAGGGAGCTGGAAGAACGAGAGTTAGAGACAGCGGGAACCAAGACTGTTCTACAACATCGTCTACGGCAAGCTCTAATAGAAGCTGGTGAAAATCCTAATGATATTCTATTCGAAATTGATGATTTTATTAAATCAATAGAACAAAAATTAGAAGAAAGTTCTAGAAAATCCGAAGAAAATTCTAGAGCATTGAAAGCAGAACTGATAGAAAATTTAGAACAAAAATTAGAGGAAAGTTCTAGAAAATCTGAAGAAAATTCTCGAACATTGAAAGAAGAATTAATAGAAAATTCCAGAAGTTTAGAACAAAAATTAAAAGAAGAATTAACAGAAAATTCTAGAAAGTTTAAAGAAAGTTCTAGAATATTGAAAGAAGAGTTGATGGAAAATTGTAGAACTTTGGAAGGGAAACAAACGAACAACTTAAAGAGCAATTAAAAGAAAGTTCTAGAAATTTAGAAGAGAAATTAGAAGAAAAAATAGAAGAAAATTTGAAAAATCTGAAAGATGAATACGACATGAGGATTTTAGAATTACAGAAAAATGTCTCCAAAATAATGTCACCAGCGGTTTCAAATCCTGATATAGTTAAGACGGATGAGATTCAAGAAAAGAAGCCAGAAAAAGAAAATAATTCGAGAATGCATATAAAAACACCCGAATTCGACGGCAAGTCATCATGGCCGAATTATGTAAAACAATTTGAAGCCGCTGCCAAAGCAAATGGCTGGACTTCCAAGGAGAAGGCTACAGCGCTGACAGTTTCACTGCGTCCTACAGACACTAAAAGAGGATGAACAGGAAGACTACGAACAACTTGTTAAGCGATTGGATATGCGATATGGCAATGCGCATCTGGAGCAAGTGTACCAGACGCAACTGAGGAACCGATATCAGAGTTCTAAAGTAAACCTTCAAGAATTCGAAGCTAATATAGCTCGTTTAGTTCGTCTCGCACATCCCACAGCTCCTGACAGTGTTTTGGAATGTCTAGCCACACAAGCATTTATCTATGGGTTCCGAGACAATGAAACTCAGCAGGCACTACGATTGGCTCGACCAAAAACTCTAGTTGATGCCCTTTCATATGCTTTAGATCATGAAGCTGCTAAACAAGCTTCACGAAACCAATCGCGAGTGCGAAATATCGATGCTGAGAGGCCCGAAGACATCGAAGATCTAGAAGATAAGATAAGACGAATTACGTCTGAAATTAATGCTACTAGAACAAAGAAACTCCGCTGTTGGAATTGCGGTGAATTAGGTCACCCGCAAAGGCTCTGCAGAAAACAACAGAAGAAAGCAGAACCAAGAAAGAATGAAAAGGAGTCGGGAAACTAAGTCGGGTTGATGCGAAGGGGCAATCGTCGACCCGTAATCCAGTAGCCCCAGAATCCATTAGTTATGTCGCATCCCTACATCATCAAGCTAATAGCATCTATGTAGACGGTTCTATCGACAGAAGGCCGCTTAAAATGTTGCTGGATACGGGTGCGACAAAAACAATAATCAGACCCGACTTAGCAAGAAAAATATGCAGAAAACATCTACTCCCAACAAAGTGGCAAATACGCACAGCCACAGGAGAACAAGCTACCGCATCTGGAGAAATAGATTTGAGCATAATTATTGGAAAAACGTGCATGAAAAATCGCGCACTGGTAGCAGACGTAGAAGATGAATTCATTCTGGGTATGGACTTCATGAAAAAGCATGGATTTAAACTTGACCTGAAGAATGGAGTGATGATGGTCAATGATGAAGAACTGGTATTAAATCCACGAGACGACAATGCCATGCGAGTATTAATAATGGAACATGTAACCCTCCCAGAACGGAGTGAATCAATCATGGAAGCACAGATAGAGGGTAGCTTCTGTGAGGGAAACATTGTCATGCTCCAGCCAAAAAATGATGATGCTAAAACTGGGACTGGAGTTGTAATTGGGAAAGCCTTGCTCAAAACCGACAAGATAATCCCAGTTCGAGTAATGAACATTAATTTTTATCCCGTTATACTAAAAAAAGGGACCATAGTAGGAGAATGCTCAACGGTATCATCGATTATTCGAACTGTGACGGCCAAAGAAAACACATCCTGTGCAATTCCGGATAGTCTGTTGAAAGAGCTGTCAACATCGTTCCAGGACTTGACCGCCGACAAGAAAACCAAGGCTAAGGGTTTAATTGGCAACTTTCAAGATGTGTTCCAATTGGACAAGAAGGACAAAGGAAGAACCAATGTAGTCCATCATAAAATAGATACTGGAGACGCAAGACCTATCCGCCAAACAGCAAGAAGATTACCACTGGCGAAGCGGGAAGAAGCAGAAGAAATTATAGAGGACATGAGGACGGAAGGTGTGATTGAACCTTCAAGCAGTCCATGGGCTTCACCAGTGGTGCTAGTGAAGAAGAAGGATGGCTCTACGAGATTTTGTGTCGATTATCGTCAACTTAACAACGTAACGAAGAAGGATAACTACCCGCTACCCCGAATAGATGATACACTAGATACATTGGCAGAATCAAAGATCTTCTCTACTCTTGATCTAAACAGCGGATACTGGCAAGTGGATTTAGACTCAAGAGACAAAGAAAAAACGGCATTTACTATCGGTACCGGTCTTTGGCAATTTACTGTTATGCCATTTGGGCTCTGCAATGCTCCTGCAACATTTGAACGGCTTATGGAAACCGTGTTGGCTGGACTGTCGTGGAAAACATGTTTGGTTTACCTCGACGATATTATTGTGGTAGGAAAAACGTTCGAGGACCACATGAAGAACTTGGAAGAGGTTTTCCAAAGATTGAGGAAGGCTAACCTGAAACTCAGTCCAAAGAAGTGTCACTTATTTCAAAAAGAAGTTCATTATCTTGGACACGTAGTTTCTGGTAAGGGTATTGCAGTTGACCCGGAGAAAATAAGGGCTGTGAGTGACTAGCCAGTACCGAGGGATAAACATGAATTGAGAAGTTTCCTTGGTCTCTGTACATACTACCGACGTTATGTACCTGGATTTGCCAACATAGCGAAGCCATTGACAAGGCTTACTGAAGAAGGTAGAAGATTTATCTGGGAAATGGACTGTCAAGCTGCGTTCAAACAACTTAAATATTCCTTGACAAGCGCACCTGTCCTAAATTATCCTTTACCAGAAGGAGAATTCGTTCTAGATACAGATGCCAGCAACGTTGGAATTGGTGGCGTTCTTTCCCAGATACAAGACGGACAAGAGAAGGTTATTGCCTATTTTAGTAAGACCTTGTCAAAACCAGAGAGGAATTATTGCGTCACCAGAAAAGAACTTTTGGCAGTCGTGAAATCCGTGGAGCACTTCTACAAATATTTGTACGGTAGAAGATTTCTTATAAGAACTGACCACGCTGCTCTCAAATGGCTGCTACAATTTAAGAATCCTGAAGGTCAAGCAGCTAGATGGATTGAAAGATTGCAAGAATATAACTTTGTTATTGAGCATCGAGCAGGTACAAGCCATCGTAATGCTGACGCATTATCAAGAAGACCTTGCCAAGACGAATGCAAGCATTGCAGTCGTCTAGAAGAAAAACTCTCTACCATCGCCAGAACAACAGTAATGAATGATAGTTGGCAAACGAAAGACCTTCGCAAGGACCAAGGGAATGACTCGGACTTAAAAATCATACTGGATTGGAAACGTGGCGATAGCAGACCAGTTTGGGAAGATGCTGCACGACACTCACAAAGTGTAAAATCGTACTGGGCGCAGTGGGACTCTATTGTTGTTGAAGAGGGCCTCCTGAAACGTGTCATAGAGAATACTGAAGGTAATGAGAGTAGAACTCAGCAGATAATCCCTAGAAATAGAGTACCGGAAATATTGGAGGAGATCCACGACGGATCTGGACATTTTGGAGTAAATAAAACCCTCGAAAGATTGCGCCACCGATTTTACTGGGTAAATTGCAAAGAAGATGTTAAAGAGTGGTGCAAGAAATGTGTGGTCTGCGCGGGAAGTAACGGGCCACATAGGAAAAGAAGAGCTCCTATGCGCCAATATAACGTTGGAAGTCCCTTTGAACGCATTGCGATTGACGTGGCCGGACCTTTCCCCGAAACTGATGATGGAAATAAATACATAGTAGTAGTAATGGACTACTTTAGTAAGTGGGTCGAAGCCTATCCATTACCCAACCAGGAAGCCGTAACGGTTGCTGAAGTCTTGGTAAAAGAATGCATCTGCCGATTGGGAGTACCGCGAGAGATACATTCCGACCAAGGAAGGAATTTCGAGTCTGCTCTGTTCCAAAATATCTGTAAGATATTAGGAATAAAGAAAACCAGAACTACTGCATTACACCCGCAGTCTGATGGCATTGTTGAATGGATGAATAGAACAATAAATCGGTATTTGTCAAAGGTAGTCTCTAACCATCAACGAGACTAGGACCGACATCTTCATCTGTTCTTGTTGGCTTACCGTTCATCCGTGCATGAGACAACAGGGCAGACACCAGCTAACATCTTATTCGGGCGGGAGTTGCGCTTACCATGCGACCTGGTATTTGGCAGTAAACCCGGTGAAGATCTAGCCGGGGAGGACTATGTAACGGACTTACGGAGAAGAATGAATGACATCCATGAACAAGTTCGCACAAACATTCAAGGTGCCAGCGTTCGGATGAAAGACCAGTACGATGTCAAGGCTGAAAAAGGTGGTTATCAACCTGGGAGTTTAGTGTGGCTTTACAATCCACAAAGACGTCGTGGCTTATCACCGAAGCTGCAAAAGAATTGGGAAGGTCCCTACGAGATTGTAAAAAGAATAAATGATGTGGTCTACAGAATTAGGAAAACACCTAATGGAAAGCCGAGAGTAGTCCACTTCAATCGGTTAGCCCCTTTTGCTGGTGATAATTTTGACGATCATCGTGGAGCGACGGTTCGCCGGGTTGTAGCTGAGGAACCAACATTTGATGACTTCATGGAAAGCCATTCCACTGGTCACAAGGTACGATATGACGTGACAAGAGAAGAACAACGAGATCTGTTCACCGTGTCCCCAGAGTATTCCCTCGCGTATTGTGTAGCGAAAGACATTAAAATGTCCCGCGGCATCGCTTCAGTTTTTAAAAGATAATTTGGACGGACACAAGAACTGGCCAACCAACGTCCAACTGTCGGAAAAACGCTACAACTGAAGGATGATGACAAAGAACACAAGCGGTACATTTACTATCTCGTTACGAAGCAATACTCATATCAGAAGCCGTCATACCGCAATTTACGGGACTCGCTGTGTGACATGAAGAACCATCTGTTGGAAAACGACATCATGAAGCTGGCAGTACAGAAGATAGGCTGTGGACTAGATGGTTTGGATTGGAGGACTGTTAGAAGCATGATAGAAACAATCTTCCGCTTTACCGGAGTGGAATTCTAGTCTGCAGCTTCAACTCTACCGGCCAAGAAGAGTTCAAACGGACCGTCGACTGTTATTTCTTCAAGACTTCCAGATGCACAAGGGTGATGCATGCAGATTTCGTCATAACGAACTGTTCCGGGACGAAACAGTCTTAAGGAGGGGGCAATATAGCGAACCCATGGTCGCGGCGCGGGCGGCGGCGCGGGCTTCGGCCGCTAGCTAACAGGTCAGAACACGTCCGTCCGCTCCCCATTGTTCTGATTTCCAAGGAATCAACGAATATTCGAGAAGGGTCGGCGTATATTCGAGAATGAAGCGTTTTACTTAAATACCCCGAGCAAGAGATCGCGGAGGACAGTCTTGTGTTAATACGTGTAGTGTACAGATGGTGATATAAATAAATAGACGGTGATATAAATAGTGTTGAAATAAATATTGCGTAGTTTTAACTGTTTAAATAAATTATCTTAGTGTTTAAGTCTTTAGTAATAATAATTAGTTCTTAAATTAGTGTTTATATTTGTTTATTCTTAGTGTTAGTTATTTTTATTTATTCTTTATAATTCATATTTCTTTAATTAAACATAATTATATAAATATTAGTGTTTTAATCAATTTTTCACTTCACCTAAATAAATAAAACGTTACAATATCAATGTTTTAACAAAAATATCCATTTCAAGAAAAGATAAAACTTGAATTATTTTGTAAAAATCATATGAGTATTTGCTTCCGCGCCCGAATTTTATAATTGTTCATCATATTTGAGCTAAAAGAAATCATTCAAACAAGAAAATTGGTATTTCAAGTGTGGTAGGTATTCTAGAATCCAGCCCATGTAGCTTACAATATACAACGTATTCATTAAAATGACACCCGAAAATTTAATGTTTAATATTTGATTGGTACCATGCTTTGGTCACTTCTGCATGTCCAATGCTAAAATTTTCCATAGTATAGAACCTAAAGAATGAATATGAATGTTTTAACAAAAATATCCATTTCAAGAACAGGTAAAATCTGACTTTATTTTTGTAAAAAATCATATAAATATTTGCTTCCGCGCCCGAATTTTATAATTCTTCATCATATTTTAGCTAAAAGAAAACATTGCAACAAGAAAATTGCTATTTTAAGTGTGGTAGGTATTCTAGAATCCAGCCCATGTAGCTTACAATATACATCGTTTTCATCAAGAAAAGTTAAAATCTGACTTTAATTTTGTAAAAAATCATATAAATAATTGCTTCCGCGCCCGAATTTTATAATTTTTCATCATATTTTAGCTAAAAGAAAACATTGCAACAAGAAAATTGCTATTTCAAGTGTGGTAGGTATTCTAGAATCCAGCCCATACAATATACAACGTTTTCTTTAAAATGACACCCGAAAATTGAATGTTTATAATTGGCACCACGTTTTATTCACTTTTGAATGTCTAATGCTTAAAATCATCCATGTATAGATCCTAAAGCATGAATATGAATGTTTTAACAAAAATATCCATTTCAAGAATAGGTAAAATCTAACTTTATTTTTGTAAAAAATCATATAAATATTTGCTTCCGCGCGAAATTCTTTATCATATTTTAGCTGAAAGAACACATTGCAACAAGAAAATTGCTATTTCAAGTGTGGTAGGTGTTCTAGAATCCAGCCCATGTAGCTTACAATATTCAACGTATTCATCAAGAATACATAAAATCTGATTTTATATTTGTTAAAAATCATATAAATATTTGCTTCCGCGCCCGAATTTTATAATTCTTTATCATATTTTAGCTAAAATAAAAAATTGCAAAAAGAAAATTTCTATTTCCAGAGTGGTAGTATTCTAGAATCCAGCCCATGTAGCTTACAATCCACAACGTATTCATTAAAATGACACCTGAAAATTGAATATTTATTATCTGACTGGTACCACGTTTTGGTCACTTTTGCATGTCCAATTTTAAAATTATCCATAGTATAGATTCTAAAGCATAAATATGAATAATTTACAAAAATAATCGTTGCAAGAATATGTCAAATCTGACTTTATTTTTGTAAAAAATCATATAAATATTTGCTTCCGCGCCCGAATTTTATAATTCTTCATCATATTTTAGCTTAAAGAAAACATTGCAACAAGAAAATTGCTATTTCAAGTGTGGTAGGTATTCTAGAATCCAGCACATGTAGCTTACAATATACAACGTATTCATCAAGGAAAGGTAAAATCTGACTTTATTTATTAAAATGACATCCGAAAATTAAATATTTTTTATCCGATTGGTACCACGTTTTGGTCACTTTTGCATGTCCAATGCTTAAAACCATCCATAGTATAGATTCTAAAGCATGAATATGAATGTTTTACCAAAAATATCCATTTCAAGAATAGTTAAAATCTGACTGTTTTTGTATTTTGCTATTTCAAGTGTGGTAGGTAGTCTAGAATCCAGCCCATATAGCTTACAATTGTGACGCCGTTACGTCGTCAGTCCCTATCGTTCTCGAGAACGTGTGACGGACTACGGCGTTACCTACGCGTCACACAATGTAAAATACGTCGTCATAACCTACAAAACAATAACTCGTGCAAAAGCACAATAATTAGTCGACAGGCACGGTATAATAAGATATACAAACGCTGTCGCACTACTCGTTGCCAAATCTCGGACGCCACTCTACGTAACTGTAGAGACGTCTAACTCGCAGGCTTTCAGTGACGACGGCCACGGATATCTCAATGGAGAAAAATGTCCAAGGTACTGATTCCAACATTGGTTGTGGTCGCTCGCTTGAACACAACATCACGGAACGACTTTCCAAAAAAGACAGTAAAAAGATGTAAATAAAAGCATAAATAAATTTTGGATAAAAACGAACGCAAGACCAAATTCAACAGAACTATCCTTAATTAGTCCTGGCGGTGGCCGATGGACAAGCCGAATCCTGTTCCGCGGCTCACGAAGCAAAATGACGGTTTCGAGGATTCTTTCTACGCCGAAATTCATCCAAAATTATCTCGATAGTGGTAGCGCAATCACTAGTTCTTCTTCGCCCCTAGTAATCGGAATTCACAAACTATCGCAACTTTCGCACAACTCGTGCACTGGATAAAAATGAATGATTTTCTCACACACACGTTTTGCTCACATAAGTGTGTGAAAAACGGCAAAACACTATTCCAATTTTCCTATAAATACTTCACTTCCACTTACCTTACATTCACTAGTGGAAGGATAGTAAAACAACTAAAAATAATTCAAATAAAAAAACTCTGCTTCACAACTTTTATTTGTTACGTCCTTATTTGGCCAAAAACTTACTCAAAAAAGCCATGAGTCGGTCAACGACCGCGCTTTTATCAAAATGTTCACCCCCTTCCCCTCGTACCCATCATCAGAGGTGAACATAGTCACAAAACAATTACACGTACAATATATAAATATAAATAAATAACATTTAACATTAATACAATACAAACAGTAATAAAAACACTTACTATTGCCTTAAGTCACTAAACGAGTTAATTTCGCCGCATGAAATTAACTGAACGAGTAACTTGACTACAATCCAAACACATGTTCGATGGTTATGTTTTTCAAAACACTACTTTCACAAAAAAAACTGCGATGTGTTTGGCATTACACTATGTAGAACATTATCTTGCATCTTATGGTGTTCGAATCAAGAAAATCAGAGTAATGGTTTGTAGAACAACTTCACAAAAACACGATGTAAACAAATAAAACTCCATATTATTCGGCCATTACTAGACATGCGCGCGCTGGCCTAAAAGTTTCTTGATTCGAATGCAAAGTCTAGGCAAATAGTTTTAAAATATTTGGAAGGTAGAGCTTCGGTAAATTAGATATCAAATTTACGTTCAAAAATACTGTCAGAATAAAACTGCTTCGTGATGCTTCGTCCCACAATATACAACGTATTCATCAAGAATACGTAAAATCTGACTTTATTTTTTATAAAAAATCATATAAATATTTGCTTCAGCTCCCGAATTTTATAATTATTCATCATAATTTAGCAAAAAGAAAACATTGCAACAAGAAAATTGCTATTTCAAGTGTGGTAGGTTTTCTAGAATCCAGCACATGTAGCATACAATATACAACGTATTCATTAAAATGACACCCGAAAATTAAATGTTTATTATCTGATAGGTACCACGTTTTGATCACTTTTGCATGTCCATCCATAGTATAGATCCTAAAGCATAAATATGAATGTTTTACCAAAAATACCCTTTTCAAAAGTAGGTAAAATCTGACTTTATTTTTGTAAAAAATCAATTAAATATAGGCTTCCTCGCCCAAATTTCATAATTCATTATCATATTTTAACTAAAAAAACATTGCAACAATAAAATTGCTATTTCAAGTGTGGTAGGTATTCTAGAATCCAGCACATGTAGCTTACAATATACAACGTATTCATTACAATGACAACCAAAAATAGAATGTTTATTATCTGATTGGTACCACGTTTTGGTCACTTTCGCAAAATTTATTCATAGTATAGATCCTAAAGCATAAATATGAATTTTTAAACAAAAATATCCATTTCAAGTATAGGTAAAATCTGACTTTATTTTTGTAAAAATTTAAATAAATCTTTGTTTACGCGCCCGAATTTTATAATTCTTTATAATATTTTAGCTAAATGAAAACATTGCAACAAAAAAATTGCTAGTTCATGTTTGGTAGGTATTCTAGAATCCAGCCTATGTAGCTTACAATACACAAAGTATTCATCAAGAATAGGTAAAATCTGATTTTATTTTTGTAAAAAGTCATATAAATATTTGCTTCCGTGCCCGAATTTTATAATTCTTTTTTATGTTTTAGCTAAAAGCAAACATTGCATCAAGAAAAATGCTATTTTAAGTGTGGTAGGTATTCTAGAGTCCAGCCCATGTAGCTTACAATATACAACGTATTCATCAAGAAAAGGTAAAATCTGACTTTATTTTTGTAAAAAATCTTACAATATTTGCTTCCGCATTCGAATTTTATAATTTTTTATCATATTATAGCTAAAAGAAAACATTGCAACAAGAAAATTGCTATTTCAAGTGTGGCAGGTATTCTAGAATCCAGCCCATGTAGCTTACTATATACAACGTATTCATTAAAATGACACCCGAAAATTGAATGTTTATTATCTGATTGGTACCACGTTTTGGTCACTTTTGCATGTCCAATGCTAAAATTATCCATTATCCTAAAGCGTGAATATGAATATTTTAAAAAAATATCCATTTCAAGAATAGTTAAAATCTGACTTTGTTTTAGTAAAAAATCATAAATATTTGCTTCCGCACCCGAATTTTATAGTTCTTCATCATATTTTAGCTAAAAGAAAACATTGCAACAAGAAAATTACTATTTCAAGTGTGGTAGGTATTCTAGAATCCAGCCAATGTAGCTTACAATATACAACGTATTCATCAAGAATAGGTAAAATCTGACTTTATTTTTGTAAAAAATCATATAAAAATTTGCTTCCGCGCCCGAATTTTATAATTCTTTATCATATTTTAGCTAAAAGAAAACATTGCAACAAGAAAATTGCTATTTCAAGTGTGGTAGGTATTCTAGAATCGTTTTGGTCACTTTTGCATGTCCAATGCTTAAAACCATCCATAATATAGATCCTAAAGCATGAATATGAATGTTTTAACAAAAATATCCATTTCAAGAATAGGTAAATTCTGACTTTATTTTTGTAAAAAAACATATAAATATTTGCTTCCGCTCCCGAATTTTATTAGTCGTCATCATATTTTAGCTAAAAGAAAATATTGCAACAAGAAAATTGCTATTTCAAGTGTGATAGGTATTCTAGAATCCAGCCCATGTAGCTTACAATATACAACGTATTCATCAAGAATAAGTAAAATCTGACGTTATTTTTGTGAAAAAATATTTGAATATTAGCATCCGCGCCCGAATTTTATAATCCTTTATCATATTTTAGCTAAAAGAAAACATTGCAACAAGAAATTTGCTATTTCAAGTGTGGTAGGTATTCTAGAATCCAGCACATGTAGCTTACAGTATACAACGTATTCAATAAAATGACACCCGAAAATTTAATGTTTATTATCTGATTGATACCACGTTTTGGTCACTTTCGCATGTCCAATGCTTAAAGCCATCCATAGTATAGATCCTAAAGCATGAATATGAATGTTTTAACAAAAATATCCATTTCAAGATTATTTAAAATCTGACTTTATTTTTGTAAAAAATCTTATAAATATTTGCTTCCGCGCCCGAATTTTATAATTCTTCATCATATTTTAGCTAAACGAAAACATTTAAACAAAAAAATTGCTATTTCAAGTGTGGCAGGTATTCTAGAATCCAGCCCATCTTGCTTACAATACACAACGTATTCATCAAGAATAGGTAATATCTGACTTTATTTTCGTAAAAAATCATATAAATATTTGCTTCTGCGCCGAATTTTATAATTATTTATTATATTTTAGCTAAAAGAAAACATTGCAACAAGAAAATTGCTATTTTAAGTGTGGCAGGTATTCTAGAATCCAGCACATGTAGCTTACAATATACAACGTATTCAATAAAATTACACCGGAAAATTGAATGTTTATTATCTGATTGGTACCACGTTTTGGGTAGTTTCGCATGTCCAATGCTAAAATTATCCACAGTATAGATCCTAAAGCGTGAATATGAATATTTTTAAAAAATATCCATTTCAAGAATAGTTAAAATCTGACTTTGTTGTAGTAAAAAATCATAAATATTTGCTTCCGCACCCGAATTTTATAGTTCTTCATCATATTTTAGCTAAAAGAAAATATTGCAACAAGAAAATTACTATTTCAAGTGTGGTAGGTATTCTAGAATCCAGCCCATGTAGCTTACAATATACAACGTATTCATCAAGAATAGGTAAAATCTGACATTATTTTTGTAAAAAATCATATAAATATTGGCTTCCGCGCACGAATTTTATAATTTTTCATTATATTTTAGCTAAAAGAAAACATTGCAACAAGAAAATTGCTATTTCAAGTGTGGTAGGTATTCTAGAATCCAGCCCATCTAGCTTACAATACACAACGCATTTATCAAGAATAGGTAAAATCTGACTTTATTTTTGTAAAAATCATATAAATATTTGCTTCTGCGCCCGAATTTTATAATTTTTTATTATATTTTAGCTAAAAGGAAACATTGCAACAAGAAAATTGCTATTTCCAGTGTGGCAGGTATTCTAGAATCCAGCCCATGTAGCTTACAATATACAACGTATTCATTAAAATGACACCCGAAAATTGTATGTTTATTATCAGATTGGTACCACGTTTTGGTCACTTTTGCATGTCCAATGCTTAAAACCATCTATAATATAGATCCTAAAGCATGAATATGAATGTTTTAAAAAAAATATCCATTTCAAGATTATTTAAAACCTGACTTTATTTTTGTAAAAAATCATATAAATATTTGCTTCCGCGCCCGAATTTTATAATTCTTCATCATATTTTAGCTAAAAGAAAATATTTCAACAAAAAAATTGCTATTTCAAGTGTGGTAGGTGTTCTAGAATCCAGCCCATCTAGCTTACAATACACAACGTATTCATCAAGAATAGGTAATATCTGACTTTATTTTTGTAAAAAATCATATAAATATTTGCTTCTGCGCCCGAATTTTATAATTTTTTATTATATTTTAGCTAAAAGAAAACATTGCAACAAGAAAATTGCTATTTTAAGTGTGGCAGGTATTCTAGAATCCAGCACATGTAGCTTACAATATACAACGTATTCAATAAAATTACACCGGAAAATTGAATGTTTATTATCTGATTGATACCACGTTTTGGGTAGTTTCGCATGTCCAATGCTAAAATTATCCACAGTATAGATCCTAAAGCGTGAATATGAATATTTTAACAAAAATATCCATTTCAAGAATAGTTAAAATCTGACTTTGTTTTAGTAAATAATCATAAATATTTGCTTCCGCACCCGAATTTTACAGTTCTTCATCATATTTTAGCTAAAAGAAAACATTGCAACAAGAAAATTGCTATTTCAAGTGTGGCAGGTATTCTAGAATCCAGCCCATGTAGCTTACAATAAACAACGTTTTCATTAAAATGACACCCGAAAATTGTATGTTTATTATCTGATTAGTACCACGTAGTACCAAGAAGTAGAAAGAATATAGTTTGGTTAATTAAAAAACATCATAATTTAAATTGGAGTTCTGGTACGACACCTTATCATCATTTAAAGAGTATAGTGAAATCTTGGCTAAACTGTGCTGAAACTCTATACGTAAAGGGAAATGAAGAAGTAGAATGGTTAGGCAATATATTAGAATCACATATGTCAAAAATTATAGATGTTGAAAATTTGGATTGTCCTAATTTGCAAAATATATGTGAACCTTTGAAATTAAATATATGTAATTTACATACAGAAAACTGTGCTGTGCGTAATGTTCATGCGCTATATAATTGGCATAAACAGCGCTTTACTCCATATGCATCGTTTAAAAAGTTTTATGAATGTGGAATTTTACATTTTATGCTAGAAGAAGAAATTTCTCAACTTTCAATGGAGTTTGTTATGGTTTTCGCCTGTAATCAAATTGATACGCACTGGGACAAATTTCCGAAGCAAGGGCAGGATAATCCGGAGTTTTAGAAATATCGACGCTGTGTGGACCACATACTGATCGATGACCATAATGATGATCAAATTGGCAATGTATACTCCATTAAAAAGTATTTTGTTGAATGTAATAAAATGTACTATAATATAATTTTGTATCGCAAATTGTAATTAAATAGATGTAAAATAAATTTTATTTTAAAATATTGTCTATTTTTATTGTTACAATTATGTCCCATAATTTTTGCAAAAAAAAATGAAGCGGAAGGGATGATGATGGTTTTGTAGCTGACAATTAATTAAAACCATATAATATTTTACACATTTATTGACACATAATTATTACTACCACAATAGATAACAAAGATTTATTTCCTACAGTTTCTAAAACATAACTAATAATAAGTGAATAATACATTTCTAACTTTAATTTAAACCTCTGCCGATCTCTTGCACACTGTTCCCAATCAAGCTGCCCGGTAGGCATAGTCCCACTTTACCAGGAGTTGTATTTCAATTTCTTCTCTGAACCGCACTTTCATCAATAGTGGACAGTGTTATATAAACTGTACATTTATTTATACTCTGTATCCATCATTTATATTAAAATATTTGAATTTTTTATTTAAATTTTTTAAAATACAGTAATTGTGAATATCTTTTTTTAAAATTTTTAGTTTTTTCAAATGTTTATTTATGTTAATAATAAAATTGTGTTTAAATTTACTTTATGCGTGAATGTTTCACAGTCCCTCAGAAAACAACTCGTACTTTTCGTATGTGACATCTTCTTTACAGTGAACGAAATTCTAGGTCCACAATTTTACCAATCTTTCCCATGGACACCACATAGAGTTTTCCTGCCTCGGCTTGCTCGTTACCGCTTACTATCTCCTCATCTGATAGTTTATTGAACCGTGCTCCCAAAAACAATATGTTGTTCTCTAGTGCGAGAACAATTTTTTCACCGTAGGTAGTAGATACACGTTTAATATTATAAACTTCTTGCCCTTTTCTAAATCTGATAGAGATATGGTTTTTTTACTTGAGCTACTTTATTAAACACTTCAAAAATAGTAGCAGACATGTTTCTATTATTGTTATCAAACGTTGAAAGTCTTGATCTAAACTAAATCAAATGTAATATATATATATATATATATATATATATATATATATATATATCATTGCTTTATATTAAAAAATACCCCCACTACTACTACAACTCTATGTCAGATTAGTTTATTGATACACTTAGGTGTTCAACCACTCTCTTCCAGCATCACACACATACACAAATACACAGGTGTAACTTGCGCGTTTGTAAGACATTGATCTCCTCCAGCATCATGCACGTGCAAACTACAGGTGTGTCTTTAACGTAAAAGTCAATGCCAATTTTCTATTTTGAACATTCACCCCGTAAGTCTCGCCGTGCAGGTGCAAATTGAAAGTGTGCTTTAATAAGACACTGACCTACAATTCAATGCCATGCTCCTGCAGACGCATTAGGTTATTGACACATTCAGGAGTTGAACCATCATCGTCCGGCATCATGCAGGTGTCTTACTGATCTAGAAATCATGCTTTTGCAGACGGTCTAGGTTAATTTAACCACCCTCTTCCAGCATCGCGCACAGGTGCAACTTGCACGTGTGCTTTAAGTAATACACTGACCTATAGCAATGGTTCTGCAAACGATCTAGGTTATGTAACCACCCACTTCAAGCATCACGCACAGGTGCCACTTGCACGTGTGCTTGAAGTTATACACTGACCTACGGCAATGGTTCAGCATACGGTCTAGGTTATTTAACCACCCTCTTCCAGCATCACACAGAGATGCAACTTGCACGTGTGCTTCAAGTAATAGACTGACCTATGGCCATGGTTCTGCAGACGGACTAGGTTATTGACACACTCAGGGGTTCAACCACCATCTTCAAGCATCAAACAGGTGTACCCATGTGTCCACACGTGTGCCAAGAGGACAAACCCAATCTGACCTTGCACGTGTTCACTTGCAGAACAGTGACCTTACCGACACCTGAGACCCCCACTCCGCCACCGGAATACTCATTAAGCCTCTCTGACCCCTAAAACCCCCTGAGATCCCAACAAATGAGCTAGCACTCTCACTGCTATACTACTATTCACTAAACGAGTTAGTTTCGCCGCATGAAATTAAATGAATGAGTAACTTGACTACAATCCAAGCACATGTTCGATGGTTATGTTTTTCAAAACACCACTTTCACAAACACCACCGCGATGTGTTTGGTACTACACTACGTAGGACATTATCTTGCATCTTATGGTGTTCAAATCAAGAATATCAGAGTAATGGTTTGTAGAACAACTGCACAAAAACACGATGTAAACAAATAAAAATCCATATTGTTCTGCCATTACTAGACATGCACGCGTTGGCCTTGCGCGGTTTCTTGACTCGAATGCAAAAATCTAGGCAATAGTTTTAAAATATTTGGAAGGTAGAACTTCGGTAAATTTAACTAGAAATTTACGTTCAAAAATACTGTCAAACTAAAACTGCATCGTGACGCTTCGTCACAGTATTTATCAAGAAAAGGTAAAATCTGACATTATTTTTGTAAAAAATTATATAAATATTTGCTTCCGCCTGCGAATTTTATAATTCTTCATCATATTTTAGCTAAAAGAAAACATTACAACAAGAAAATTGCTATTTCAAATGTGGTAAATATTCTAGAATCCAGCCCATGTAGCTTACAATATACAACGTATTCATCAAGAAACGATTAAATCTGATAATATTTGTGTAAAAAATCATATAAATATTTGCTTCCGCGCCCGAATTTTATAATTCTTCATCATAATTTAGCTAAATGACAACATTGCAACATGAAAATTGCTATTTCAAGTGTGGTAGGTATTCTAAAATCCAGCCCATGTAGCTTACAATATACAACGTATTCATTAAAATGACACCCGTAAATTGAATGTTTATTATCTGATTGGTACCATGTTTTGGTCACTTTTGCATGTCTAATGCTTAAAACCATCCATAGTATAGATCCTAAAGCATCAAAATGAATGTTTTAACAAAAATATCCATTTCAAGAATAGGTAAAATCTGACTTTATTCTTGTAAAAAATCACATAAATATTTGCTTCCGCGTCCGAATTTTATAATTCGTCATCATATTTTAGCTAAAAGAAAACATTGCAACAAGAAAATTGCTATTTCAAGTGAGGTAGGTATTTTAGAATCCAGCCCATGTAGCTTAGAATATACAACGTATTCATCAAGAATAGGTAAAATCTGACTTTATTTTTGTAAAAAATCATATGAATATTTATTTCCGTGCTCGAATTTTATAATTCTTCATCATATTTTAGCTAATAGAAAACATTGCAACAAGAAAATTTCTATTTCAAGTGTGGTGGGTATTCTAGAATCCAGCCCATGTAGCTTAAAATATACAACGTATTCATCAAGAATAGGTAAAATCTGACTTTATTTTTGTAAACAATTATATAAATATTTGCTTCCACGCCCGAATTTTATAATTCTTCATAATATTTTAGCTAAAAGAAAACATTGCAACAAGAAAATTATTATTTCAAGTGTGGTAGGTATTCTAGAATCTAGCCCATGTAGCTTACAATATACAACGTATTCATTAAAATGACACCCGAAAATTGAATGTTTATAACCTGATTGGTACCACCTTTTGGTCACTTTTGCATGTTCAATGCTAAAATTATCCATAGTATAGATCCTAAAGCGTGAATATGAATATTTTAACAAAAATATCCATTTCAAGAATAGTTAAAATCTGACTTTGTTTTAGTAAAAAATCATAAATATTTGCTTCCGCACCCGAATTTTACAGTTCTTCATCATATTTTAGCTAAAAGAAAACATTGCAACAAGAAAATTGCTATTTCAAGTGTGGCAGGTATTCTAGAATCCAGCCCATGTAGCTTACAATACACAACGTATTCATCAAGAATAGGTAATATCTGACTTCATTTTTGTAAAAAATCATATAAATATTTGCTTCTGCGCCCGAATTTTATAATTTTTTATTATATTTTAGCTAAAAGAAAACATTGCAACAAGAAAATTGCTATTTTAAGTGTGGCAGGTATTCTAGAATCCAGCACATGTAGCTTAAAATATACAACTTATTCAATAAAATTACACCGGAAAATTGAATGTTTATTATCTGATTGATACCACGTTTTGGGTAGTTTCGCATGTCCAATGCTAAAATTATCCACAGTAAAGATCCTAAAGCGTGAATATGAATATTTTAACAAAAATATCCATTTCAAGAATAGTTAAAATCTGACTTTGTTTTAGTAAATAATCATAAATATTTGCTTCCGCACCCGAATTTTACAGTTCTTCATCATATTTTAGCTAAAAGAAAACATTGCAACAAGAAAATTGCTATTTCAAGTGTGGCAGGTATTCTAGAATCCAGCCCATGTAGCTTACAATAAACAACGTTTTCATTAAAATGACACCCGAAAATTGTATGTTTATTATCTGATTAGTACCACGTAGTACCAAGAAGTAGAAAGAATATAGTTTGGTTAATTAAAAAACATCATAATTTAAATTGGAGTTCTGGTACGACACCTTATCGTCATTTAAAGAGTATAGTGAAATCTTGGCGAAACTGTGCTGAAACTCTATACGTAAAGGGAAATGAAAAAGTAGAATGGTTAGGCAATATATTAGAATCACATATGTCAAAAATTATAGATGTTGAAAATTTGGATTGTCCTAATTTGCAAAATATATGTGAACCTTTGAAATTAAATATATGTAATTTACATACAGAAAACTGTGCTGTGCGTAATGTTCATGAGCTATATAATTGGCATAAACAGCGCTTTACTCCATATGCATCGTTTAAAAAGTTTTATGAATGTGGAATTTTACATTTTATGCTAGAAGAAGACATTTCTCAACTTTCAATGGAGTTTGTTATTGTTTTCGCCTGTAATCAAATTGATACGCACTGGGACAAATTACCGAAGCAATGGCAGGATAATCCGGAGTTTTAGAAATATTGACGCTGTGTGGACCACATACTGATCGATGACCATAATGATGATCAAATTGGCAATGTATACTCCATTAAAAAGTATTTTGTTGAATGTAATAAAATGTACTATAATATAATTTTGTATCGCAAATTGTAATTAAATAGATGTAAAATAAATTTTATTTTAAAATATTGTCTATTTTTATTGTTACAATTATGTCCCATAATTTTTGCAAAAAAAAATGAAGCGGAAGGGATGATGATGGTTTTGTAGCTGACAATTAATTAAAACCATGTAATATTTTACACATTTATTGACACATAATTATTACTACCACAATAGATAACAAAGATTTATTTCCTACAGTTTCTAAAACAGTTTCTAAAACATAACTAATAATAAGTGAATAATAAATTTCTAACTTTAATTTAAACCTCTGCCGATCTCTTGCACACTGTTCCCAATCACCTCTTCATGCTGCCCGGTAGGCATAGTCCCACTTTACCAGGAGTTGTATTTCAATTTCTTCTCTGAACCACACTTTCATCAATAGTGGACAGTGTTATATAAACTGTACATTTATTTATACTCTGTATCCATCATTTATATTAAAATATTTGAATTTTTTATTTAAATTTTTTAAAATACAGTAATTGTGAATATCTTTTTTTAAAATTTTTAGTTTTTTCAAATGTTTATTTATGTTAATAATAAAATTGTGTTTAAATTTACTTTATGCGTCAAACACCACTTTCACAAACACCACCGCGATGTGTTTGGTACTACACTACGTAGGACATTATCTTGCATCTTATGGTGTTCAAATCAAGAATATCAGAGTAATGGTTTGTAGAACAACTGCACAAAAACACAATGTAAACAAATAAAAATCCATATTGTTCTGCCATTACTAGACATGCACGCGTTGGCCTTGCGCGGTTTCTTGACTCGAATGCAAAAATCTAGGCAATAGTTTTAAAATATTTGGAAGGTAGAACTTCGGTAAATTTAACTAGAAATTTACGTTCAAAAATACTGTCAAACTAAAACTGCATCGTGACGCTTCGTCACAGTATTTATCAAGAAAAGGTAAAATCTGACTTTATTTTTGTAAAAAATTATATAAATATTTGCTTCCGCCCCCGAATTTTATAATTCTTCATCATATTTTAGCTAAAAGAAAACATTACAACAAGAAAATTGCTATTTCAAATGTGGTAAATATTCTAGAATCCAGCCCATGTAGCTTACAATATACAACGTATTCATCAGGAAACGTTTAAATCTGATAATATTTGTGTAAAAAATCATATAAATATTTGCTTCCGCGTCCGAATTTTATAATTCTTCATCATAATTTAGCTAAATGACAACATTGCAACATGAAAATTGCTATTTCAAGTGTGGTAGGTATTCTAGAATCCAGCTCATGTAGCTTACAATATACAACGTATTCATTAAAATGACACCCGTAAATTGAATGTTTATTATCTGATTGGTACCATGTTTTGGTCACTTTTGCATGTCTAATGCTTAAAACCATCCATAGTATAGATCCTAAAGCATCAAAATGAATGTTTTAACAAAAATATCCATTTCAAGAATAGGTAAAATCTGACTTTATTCTTGTAAAAAATCACATAAATATTTGCTTCCGCGTCCGAATTTTATAATTCTTCATCATATTTTAGCTAAAAGAAAACATTGCAACAAGAAAATTGCTATTTCAAGTGGGGTAGGTATTTTAGAATCCAGCCCATGTAGCTTAGAATATACAACGTATTCATCAAGAATAGGTAAAATCTGACTTTATTTTTGTAAAAAATCATATGAATATTTATTTCCGTGCTCGAATTTTATAATTCTTCATCATATTTTAGCTAATAGAAAACATTGCAACAAGAAAATTTCTATTTCAAGTGTGGTGGGTATTTTAGAATCCAGCCCATGTAGCTTAAAATATACAACGTATTCATCAAGAATAGGTAAAATCTGACTTTATTTTTGTAAACAATTATATAAATATTTGCTTCCGCGCCCGAATTTTATAATTCTTCATAATATTTTAGCTAAAAGAAAATATTGCAACAAGAAAATTACTATTTCAAGTGTGGTAGGTATTCTAGGATCTAGCCCATGTAGCTTACAATATACAACGTATTCATTAAAATGACACCCGAAAATTGAATGTTTATAACCTGATTGGTACCACGTTTTGGTCACTTTTGCATTTTCAATGCTAAAATTATCCATAGTATAGATCCTAAAGCATGAATATGAATATTTTAACAAAAATATCCATTTTAAGATTAGGAAAAATCTGACTTTATTTTTGTAAAAAATCATACAAATATTTGTTTCCGCGCTCGAATTTTATAATTTTTTATCATATTTTAGCTAAAAGAAAACATTACAACAAGAAAATTGCTATTTCAAGTGTGGTAGGTATTCTAGAATCAAGCCCATGTAGCTTACAATATACAACGTATTCATTAAAATGACACCCGAAATTTGAATGTTTATTATCTGATTGGTACTACGTTTTGCTCACTTTTGCATGGCAAATGCTTAAAACAATCCATAGTATAGATTCTGAAGCATGAATATGAATGATTTAACAAAAATATCCATTTCAAGAATAGGTAAAATCTGACTTTATTTTTGTGAAAAATCATATAAATATAAATACAGTCTACATAGATAATGAGTATATCCTAATTAGTCTAGATGTCAAATCATTATTTACAAATAATATTCACCTTGATCTCACGTTACAAGCAATAGAACTTAAATGGGACATAATAAAATTAAAAACTTCTATACCAAAAGCCGAATTTTTGGAAATGGTCACTTTTTGCTATCAACAAGGATACTTTGCCTTCCAAGGAAAATTCTACCAACAACAGTTCGGTTTTGCCATGGGTTCTTGTCTGTCCCCCATTGCCGCTTGTCTCGTCATGGATGCTCTACTTGACTTCATTATACCACAGCTACCTTTTGAAATACCTTCCTTGTTCAAATACGTGGATGATATTCTTACAGCTATTCCTATTGATGCAAAAGAAATTACCCTTGACATCTTCAATAATTACAACCAACATCTGCAATTCACTATAGAAGTAGAAAAGAATGGTGAAATCGCTTTTCTCGATACAACCATATGTCGTCAAAACGATGGATCCATCAAATATGAGTGATACAGAAAACCTACGTCTACTACGCGATACATAAATTATAATTCTAGTCATCCAAAAACACAAATTATTAACTTAAAAACAAGAGCCATACATCTATCATCCCCTGAGTACAGAAAAGAAACACTATTAAAAGTAAAACAAATCCTAATTGACAATAGTTATCCGCAAAAAACAATAAATAAAATACTATATAATTATCAACCACAAAAAAAAAACATAACCAACAAAATGTTAATGACAATCAAACCAACAATGGCCTTGAACGAAAAAAGTATGTCTCTATTCCGAACATAGATGGATTAGCGGGAAATTTAAAACGTATGCTTGAACAAAATTTAGCCATCAACATAACTTTAAAACCTGTTAAAAACATAGAACAACTTTTTAGTACATTAAAAGACAAAGTAGATACAATGTTACATACTAATACGATTTATAAAATTCCTTGCCTAAACTGTACCAAGACATACACAGGACAAAGTAAAAGATATTTAAAAACACGAATGACTGAACACAAAAGAAATTCAAACAAAACTAACAATAACGGAACTTGTGCCCTCACACAACACTGTATACAAACTGGACACACTTTCGACTTCGACGGAGCAAATATTTTAGACAAAGAACCTATTTTACACAAACGACTGATACTAGAAATGCTACACATTCAAAATGACAATAACAACATAAATTTCAGGACAGACATACAAAAGTTAAGCTCCATCTACTGTAACATTTGTAAATTATTTAAACAAGAGAAATCAAGTTAATCCCTATAAGGATAAAATATTGATAACAATTGCAATTTTACAAAAAATTATTTTGTATTACATGACGTGTTTTAATTATTTATTTATTTATTTTTTAATGTATGACGATATCTACTTGATTGATTTTCTGTATATCATCAGAATATTTTAAAATAGTCTGTAAGTATTTGTATGTAAACAAAACCACATAATTTGTTAAAACATGTGTTTTTCCAGTTTGCCCTGATTGGTAGCGAAACGTCGACCTTAGACTAATAAAATTCATCAGTTGACTGCAATCCTGCTTATTTCTTCACTCCATCATTCCTCCAGTCGTTCAACACCAATTCTTACATAAATATTTGCTTTTGCGCCCGAATTTTATAATTCTTCATCATATTTTAGCTAAAATAAATCAATGCAACAAGAAAATTGCTATTTCAAGTGTGGTAGGTATTCTAGAATCCAGCCCATGTAGCTTACAATATACAACTTATTCATTAAAATGACATCCGAAAATTTATTGTTTATTATCTGATTGGTACCCACGTTTTGGTCACTTTTGCATGTCCAATGCTAATATTATCCATAGTATAGATTCTAAAGCATGAAAATTAATGTTTTAACAAAAATATCCATTTTAAGAATAGGTAAAATCTGATTTTATTTTTGTAAAAAATTATTTAAATATTTGCTTTCGCGCCCGAATTTTATATTTCTTTATCATATTTTAGCTAAAAGAAAATATTGCAACAAGAAAATTAATATTTCAAGTGTGGTACGTATTCTAGAATCCAGGCCATGTAGCTTACAATATACAACGTATTCATGAAGAATAGGTAAAATCTGACTTTATTTTTGTAAAAAATCATATAAATCAATGCAACAAGAAAAATTGCTATTTCAAGTGTAGTAGGTATTCTAGAATCCAGCCCATGTAGCTTACAATTTACAATCTATTCATTAAAATGACACCCGAAAATTGAATGTTTATTATCTGATTGGTACCACGTTTTGCTCACTTTTGCATGTCCAATGCTTAAAACCATCCATGGTATAGATCCTAATGCATGAATATGATTGTTTTAACAAAAATATCCATTTCAAGAATAGGTATAATCTGACATTATTATTGTAAAAAATCATATAAATATATGCTTCCGCGCCCGAATTTTATAATTCTTCATTATAGTTTAGCTAAAAGAAAACATTGCAACAAGAATATTGCCATTTTAAGTGTGGTAGGTATTCTAGAATCCATCCATGTAGCTTACAATATATAACGTATTCATCAAGAATATAACAAATCTGCTTCTATTTTTGTAAAACTTCATATAAATATTTGCTTTCGCGCTAGAATTGTATAATTCTTTATCATATTTTAGCTAAAAGAAAACATTGCAACAAGAAAATTGCTATTTCAAGTGTGGTAGGTATTCTAGAATCCAGCCCATGTAGCTTACAGTATACAACGTATTCATTAAAATGACACCTAAAAATTTAATGTTTATTATCTTACTAGTACCCACGTTTTGGTCACTTTTGCATGTGCAATGCTTAATCTATCCATAGTATAGATCCTAAAGCATGAATATGAATGTTTTAACAAAAATATCCATTTTAAGAATAAGTAAAATTTGACTTTATTTTTGTAAACAATCATATACATATTTGCTTCGGCGCACAATTTTTATAATTTTTTATCATATTTTAGCTAAAAGAAAACATTGCAACAAGAAAATTGCTATTTCAAGTGTGGTAGGTATTCTAGAATCCAGCCCATGTGGCTTAAAATATACAACGTATTCATCAAGAATAGGTAAAATCTGACTTTATTTTGTAAAAAATCATATAGCTATTTGCTTCCCGCGCCCGAATTTTATAATTCTTTATCATATTTTAGCTAGAAGAAAACATTGCAACAAGAAAATTGCTTTTTCAAGTGTGGTAGGTATTCTAGAATCCAGCCCATGTAGCTTACAATATACAACGTATTCATAAAAATGACACCTGAAAATTGAATGTTTATTATCTGATTGGTACCACGTTTTCGTCACATTTGTATGTCCAATGCTAAAATTATTCATAGTATAGATCCTAAAGCATGAATATGAATGATTTAACAAAATATCCATTTTAGGAATAGGTAAAATCTGACTTTATTTTTGTAAAAAATCATATACATATTTGCTTCCGCCGCTCGAATTTTATAATACTTCATCATATTTTGGCTAAAAGAAAACATTGCAACAAGAAATGTACTATTTCAAGTGTGGTAGGTATTCTAGAATCTAGCCCATGTAGCTTACATTGTACAACGTATTCATCAAGAGAAGGTAAAATCTGACTTTATTTTTGTAAAAAATCATATAAATATATGCTTTCGCGCCCGAATTTAATAATTTTTTTATCATATATTAGCTAAAAGAAAACATTGCAATAAGAAAAATGTTATTTCAAGTGTGGTAGGTATTCTAGAATCCAGCCCATATAGCTTACAATATACAACGTATTCATCAAGAATAGGAAAAATCTGACTATATTTCGGTAAAAAATCCTATAAATATTTGCTTCCGCGAACGAATTTTTATAATTCTTCATCATATGTAGCTAAAAGAAAACATTGCAACAAGATTATTGCTATTTCAAGTGTGGTATGTATTCTAGAATCCAGCCTTTGTAGCTTACATTATACAAGGTATTCATCAAGAATAGGTAAAATCTGACTTTATTTTTGTAAAAAATCATATAAACATTTGCTTCCGCGCACAATTTTAATAATTTTTTATCATATTTTAGCTAAAAGGAAACATTGCAACAAGAAAATTGCTATTTCAAGTGTGGTAGGTATTCTAGAATCCAGCCCATGTAGCTTACAATATACAACGTATTCATAAAAATGACACCCGAAAATTGAATGTTTATTATTTTATTGCTACCACGTTATTGTCACATTTGTATGACTCTGAGATAGCGCGT
>JAQOWZ010000450.1:0-39712 GCA_035578165.1 Stenolophus ochropezus
ACGTATTCATCAAAAATAGGTAAAATCTGACTTTTTTTTTGTAAAAAATCATATAATTATTTGCTTTCGCACCCGAATTTTATAATTTTTCATCATATTTTATCCACAGTATAGGTCCAAAAGCATGTTTATGAATGTTTTAACAAAAATATCCATTTCGAGAATATGTAAAATCTGACTTTATTTTTGTAAAAAATCATATAATATTTGCTTCCGCGCCCGAATTTTATGATTTTTCATCATATTTTAGGTAAAAGAAAACATTGCAACAAGAAAATTGCTATTTCAAATGTGGTAGGTATTCTAGAATCCAGCCAATGAAGCTTACAATATACAACGTATTCATCAAAAATAGGTAAAATCTGACTTTTTTTTTGTAAAAAATCATATAAATATTTGTTTGCGCGCCCGAATTTTATAATTTTTCATCTTATTTTATCCGCAGTATAGGTCCAAAAGCATGTTTATGAATGTTTTAACCAAAATATCCATTTCAAGAATAGGAAAAATCTGACTTTATTTTTGTAAAAAATCATATAAATATTTGCTTTCGCGCCCAAATTTATATGATTTTTCATCATAATTTAGGTAAAAGAAAACATTGCAACAAGAAAATTGCTATTTCAAGTTTGGTAGGTATTCTAGAATCCAGCCCATGTAGCTTACAATATACAACGTATTCATCAAAAATAGGTAAAATCTGACTTTTTTTTGTAAAAAATCATATGAATATTTGTTTGCGCGCCCGAATTTTATAATTTTTCATCATATTTTATCCGCAGTATAGGTCCAAAAGCATGTTTATGAATGTTTTAACAAAAATATCCATTTCAAGAATATGAAAAATCTGACTTTATTTTTGTAAAAAATCATATAAATATTTGCTTCCGCGCCCGAGTATTATGATTTTTTTTATCATAATATAGGTAAAAGAAAACATTGCAACAAGAAAATTGCTATTTCAAGTGTGGTAGGTATTCTAGAATCCAGCCAATGAAGCTTACAATATACAACGTATTCATCAAAAATAGGTAAAATCTGACTTTTTTTTGTAAAAAATCATATAAATATTTGTTTGCGCGCCTGAATTTTATAATTTTTCATCATATTTTATCCGCAGTATAGGTCCAAAAGCATGTTTATGAATGTTTTAACAAATATATCCATTTCAAGAATAGGTAAAATCTGACTTTATTTTTGTATAAAATCATATAAATATTTGCTTCCGCGCCCGAATTTTATGATTTTTCATCATATTTTATGTAAAAGAAAACGTTGCAACAAGAAAATTGCTATTTCATGTGTGATAGGTATTCTAGAATCCAGCCAATGGAGCTTACAATATACAACGTATTCATCAAAAATCGGTAAAATCTGACTTTTTTTTTGTAAAAAATTATATAATTATTTGCTTCCGCGCTCGAATTATATAATTTTTCATCATATTTTATCCATAGTATAGGTCCAAAAGCATGTTTATAAACGTTTTAACAAAAATAGGTAAAATCTGACTTTTTTTTTGTAAAAAATCATATAAATATTTGTTTGCGCGCCCGCATTTTATAATTTTTCATTATATTTTATCCGCAGTATAGGTCCAAAAGCATGTTTATGAATGTTTTAACAAAAATATCCATTTCAAGAATTGGAAAAATCTGACTTTATTTTTCTAAAAAATCATATAATATTTGCTTCCGCGCCCGAATTTTATGATTTTTCATCATATTTTAGGTAAAAGAAAACATTGCAACAAGAAAATTGCTATTTTAAGTGTGGTAGGTATTCTAGAATCCAGCCAATGAAACTTACAATATACAACGTATTCATCAAAAATAGGTAAAATCTGATTTTTTTTTTGTAAAAAATCATATAAATATTTGTTTGCGCGCCCGAATTTTATAATTTTTCATCTTATTTTATCCGCAGTATAGGTCCAAAAGCATGTTTATGAATGTTTTAACAAAAATATCCATTTCAAGAATAGGAAAAACCTGACTTTATTTTTGTAAAAAATCATATAAATATTTGCTTCCGCGCCCGAATTTTATGATTTTTCTTCATATTTTAGCTAAAAGAAAACATTGCAACAAGAAAATTGCGATTTCAAGTGTGGTAGGTATTCTAGAATCCAGCACATGTAGCTTACAATATACAACGTATTCATCAAAAATAGGTAAAATCTGACTTTTTTTTTGTAAAAAATCATATAAATATTTGCTTTCGCGCCCGAATTTTATAATTTTTCATCTTATTTTATCCACAGTATAGGTCCAAAAGCATATTTATGAATGTTTTAACAAAAATATCCATTTCGAGAATAGGTAAAATCTGACTTTATTTTTGTAATAAATCATATAAATATTTGCTTCCGCGCCCGAATTTTATGATTTTTTATCATAATTTAGGTGAAAGAAAACATTGCAACAAGAAAATTGCTATTTCAAGTGTGGTAGGTATTCTAGAATCCAGCAAATGAAGCTTACAATATACAACGTATTCATCAAAAATAGGTAAAATCTGACTTTAATTTTGTAAAAAATTATATAAATATTTGCTTCCGCGCTCGAATTTTATAATTTTTCATCATATTTTATCCATAGTATAGGTCCAAAAGCATGTTTATGAACGTTTTAACAAAAATATCCATTTCAAAAATATGTAAAATCTGACTTTATTTTTGTAAAAAATCATATAAATATTTGCTTCCGTGCCCGAATTTTATGATTATTTATCACAATTTAGGTAAAAGAAAACATTGCAACAAGAAAATTGCTATTTCAAGTGTGGTAGGTATTCTAGAATCCAGCCAATGAAGCTTACAATATACAACGTATTCATCACAAATAGGTAAAATCTGACTTTATTTTTGTAAAAAATTATACAAATATTTGCTTTCGCGCTCGAATTTTATAATTTTTCATCATATTTTAGCTAAAAGAAAACAATGCAACAAGAAAATTGATATTTCAAGTATGTTAGGTATTCTAGAATCCAGTTCATGTAGCTTACAATATAAAACGTATTCATCAAAAATAGGTAAAATCTGACTTTTTTTTGTAAAAAATCATATAAATATTTGTTTGCGCGCCCGAATTTTATAATTTTTCATCATATTTTATCCGCAGTATAGGTCCAAAAGCATGTTTATGAATGTTTTAACAAAAATATCCATTTCAAGAATAGGAAAAATCTGACTTTATTTTTCTAAAAAATCATATAATATTTGATTCCGCGCCCGAATTTTATGATTTTTCATCATATTTTAGGTAAAAGAAAACATTGCAACAAGAAAATTGCTATTTCAAGTGTGGTAGGTATTCTAGAATCCAGCCAATGAAGCTTACAATATACAACATATTCATCAAAAATAGGTAAAATCTGACTTTTTTTTGTAAAAAATCATATAAATATTTGTTTGCGCGCCCGAATTTTATAATTTTTTATCATATTTGATCCGCAGTATAGGTCCAAAAGCATGTTTATGAATGTTTTAACAAATATATCCATTTCAAGAATAGGTAAAATCTGACTTTATTTTTGTATAAAATCATATAAATATTTGCTTCCGCGCCCGAATTTTATGATTTTTCATCATATTTTAGGTAAAAGAAAACGTTGCAACAAGAAAATTGCTATTTCATGTGTGATAGGAATTCTAGAATCCAGCCAATGGAGCTTACAATATACAACGTATTCATCAAAAATAGGTAAAATCTGACTTTATTTTTGTAAAAAATTATATAAATATTTGCTTCCGCGCTCGAATTTTATAATTTTTCATCATATTTTATCCATAGTATAGGTCCAAAAGCATGTTTATAAACGTTTTAACAAAAATATGTAAAATCTGACTTTATTTTTGTAAAAAATCATATAAATATTTGCTTCCGTGCCCGAATTTTATGATTTTTCATCATATTTTAGCTAAAAGAAAACATTTTGACAAGAAAATTGCTATTTCAAGTGCGTTAGGTATTCTAGAATCCAGCCCATGTAGCTTACAATATACAACGTATTCATCAAAAATAGGTAAATCTGACTTTTTTTTGTAAAAAATCATATAAATATTTGTTTGCGCGCCCGAATTTTATAATTTTTCATCATATTTTAGGTAAAAGAAAACATTGCAACAAGAAAATTGCTATTTCAAGTTTGTTAGGTATTCTAGAATCCAGCCCATGTAGCTTACAATATACAACGTATTCATCAAAAATAGGTAAAATCTGACTTTTTTTTGTAAAAAATCATATAAATATTTGTTTGCGCGCCCGAATTTTATAATTTTTCATCATATTTTATCCGCAATGTATGTCCAAAAGCATGTTTGTGAATGTTTTAACAAAAATATCTATTTCAAGAATAGGAAAAATCTGACTTTATTTTTGTAAAAAAATCATATAAATATTTGCTTCCGCGCCCGAATTTTATGATTTTTCATCATATTTTAGGTAAAAGAAAGCATTGCAACAAGAATATTGCTATTTCAAGTGTGGTAGGTATTCTAGAATCCAGCCAATGAAGCTTACAATATACAACGTATTCATCAAAAATAGGTAAAATCTGACTTTATTTTTGTGAAAAATCATATAAATATTTGTTTGCGCGCCCGAATTTTATGATTTTTCATCATATTTTACGTAAAAGAAAACATTGCAACAAGAAAATTGCTATTTCAAGTGTGGTAGGTATTCTAGAATCCGGCCAATGAAGCTTACAATATACAACGTATTCATCAAATATAGGTAAAATTTGACTTTATTTTTGTAAAAAATTATATACATATTTGCTTCCGCGCTCGAATTTTATAATTTTTCATCATATTTTATCCATAGTATAGGTCCAAAAGCATGTTTATGAACGTTTTAACAAAAATTTCCATTTAAAAAATATGTAAAATCTGACTTTATTTTTGTAAAAAATCATATAAATATTTGCTTCTGTGCCCGAATTTTATGATTTTTCATCATAATTTAGGTAAAAGAAAACATTGTAACAAGAAAATTGCTATTTCAAGTGTGTTAGGTATTCTAGAATCCAGCCCATGTAGCTTACAATATACAACGTATTCATCAAAAATAGGTAAAATCTGACTTTTTTTTTGTAAAAAATCATATAAATATTTGCCTTTGCGCCCGAATTTTATAATTTTTCATCATATGTTATCCGCAGTATAGGTCCAAAAGTATGTTTATGAATATTTTAACAAAAATATCCATTTCAAAAATAGTTAAAATCTGACTTTATTTTTGTAAAAAATCATATAAATATTTGCTTCCGCGCCCGAATTTTATGATTTTTCATCATAATTTAGGAAAAAGAAAACATTGCAACAAGAAAATTACTATTTCAAGTGTGGTAGGTATTCTAGAATCCAGCCAATAAAGCTTACAATATACAACGTATTCATCAAAAATAGGTAAAATCTGACTTTATTTTTGTAAAAAATCATATGAATATTTGCTTCCGCGGCCGAATTTTATGATTTTTCATCATAATTTAGGTAAAAGAAAACATTGCAACAAGAAAATTGCAATTTCAAGTGTGGTAGGTATTCTAGAATCCAGCCCATGTAGCTTACAATATACAACGTATTCATCAAAAATAGATAAATCTGACTTTATTTTTGTAAAAAATTATATAAATATTTGCTTCCGCGCTCGAATTTTATAATTTTTCATCATATTTTATTCATAGTATAGGTCCAAAAGCATGTTTATGAACGTTTTAACAAAAATATCCATTTCAAAAATATGTAAAATCTGACTTTATTTTTGTAAAAAATCATATAAATATTTGCTTCCGTGCCCGAATTTTATGCTTTTTCATCATAATTTAGGTAAAAGAAAACATTGCAACAAGAAAATTGCTATTTCAAGTGTGTTAGGTATTCTAGAATCCAGCCCATGTAGCTTACAATATACAACGTATTCATCAAAAATAGGTAAAATCTGACTTTTTTTTTGTAAAAAATCATATAAATATTTATTTGCGCGCCCGAATTTTATAATTTTTCATCATATTTTATCCGCAGTATAGGTCCAAAAGCATGTTTATGAATGTTTTAACAAAAATATCCATTTCAAGAATATCAAATTTTGACATTATTTTTGTAAAAAATCATATAAATATTTGCTTCCGCGCCCGAATTTTATGATTTTTCATCATAATTTAGGTAAAAGAAAACATTGCAACAAGAAAATTGCTATTTCAAGTGTGGTAGGTATTCTAGAATCCAGCCAATGAAGCTTACAATATACAACGTATTCATCAAAAATGGGTAAAATCTGACTTTTTTTTGTAAAAAATCATATAAATATTTGTTTGCGCGCCCGAATTTTATAATTTTTCATCATATTTTATACGCAGTTGTTGTGTCTTATAATTAAATAATAGTAACACAAACGCACGCTTATTTTAATTACTTATTTATTCTGGTTTTTATAATGACATGTTTTTATGTCTGTCTATATAATCTCATTTTGTTTTCTATGATCATATGATTTTCAATAATTTTGTCAATAATACTCTGATCAATTAATGTAAATACATGGCATTCCTTCCCCCCTAATTTATTACATAATCTTCGAGGTAGCGAGGCCTACGACTTTCTCTCGATGATTGACGTAGTGTCGTTCTCAAGTCTGCTGTTGTAGCTGGAGCGTCTAACAATGGTGTTTCTTGACTCTCTGGTTCCTCGTTGACCGATGGAACTGATTCTTCATCTACTGTAGAATTTTCAATGTTATCTTCCACTAGCGTCACTGGTTCGATGTCTTGCTCTAATCTACGGAAACGTATTTGGTCAATGTGTCTTCTATGTACAATACCTTCTGTCGTTCGGGCACAATATGATAATGGACCCGTGATTTGTTCGATATATGCAGGTATCCAACTATTCTCCCCTGAATAATTTCTAATATAAACTGCATCACCTACTTGAAAATTACGCGGAATTGTGACTTGTGAAAATGTTTTTTCTTTTTTGAAATTTAGTTCAATGTAACGATTTGGATGCAGCCTGTCCAATAGTGGTGTGAGACGTCTTCCCATTAATAACTCTGATGGACACTTGCCTGTCGATGTACTTGGAGTTATATGTTGTGTAAGCAGGAAGCTGGTGAGTTCTTTACTGAATAATTTTTTATCTTTTTCAGCTTTCTTTAAAAAATCTTTTGTCACTTTTACCAACCTTTCTGCTTGTCCATTTGTCGAGGGATGATATGGAGAAGATGTTATTTGCTTAATACCGTTTTGCTCTAGAAATTCTCTAAATTCACGTGATGTAAAAGACGTTCCATTATCAGAAACAATTATATCAGGTAAACCATGGGTAGCAAATAATTTTACCAAATTCCTTATTACTTCTGACGCTATAATACTTTTCATTGGTATAACTTCCAACCATTTTGACATAGCATCAACTACAATGAAGAACATTTGACCATGAATTGGACCAGCAAAATCTATATGAAGGCGAGCCCAAGCCCTTTTGGGCCATTCCCAGTGGTGCACTGGAGCTTTCGGCGGATTATTTCTAATAGATTTACACGTATTGCATTGTTTCACCATATCTTCAATATTTAGATCTAAGTTTGGCCACCATACATAGCTCCTGGCCAACGCTTTCATCAATACAATACCTGGATGATTTAGATGTAACATTTGTAAAACATGCTTTCGCGCTTTTTCCGGAATAATTACGCGATTACCCCACAACAAACAATCACTTTGTGTTGAAATTTCCTATCTTTTTTTACAGAATGCTTTATACTGTTCCGCCACTGAATCTGGCCATCCATTTAAAGTCCATTCTAAATCTTTAGACAAAACTAAATCATTTTTTGTTAATCTTGCTAAGTCTTTTGCTGTTAACAGACTATCAAAACTTTTTTTTAAGTAAAATACTTCATGAGGATCATTTAAATTCGTTTTTTTTGTTGGAAGTGGTATTCGACTCAATCCATCAGCGTCATTGTGTAATTATAATTGGATAACATTAAACTCCATCTAAGCATTCTCGGAGATATTATTTGCGGCATAGCTCGGTTATTATTTAATAATCCTACTAGTGGGTTATAATCGGTTACTATTTTGAATGATCTACCCGCAAGATACTGCGTAAATTTCTTTACACCAAAAATTATGGCAAGTGCTTCTTTATCTATTTGTCCATAATTTCGCTCTACTGGTAACATAGTTCTCGACGCATACGCTATAGGTTTTTCATTGCCATTTTTATCTGCATGGGATAAAACAGCGCCGACCCCATATGCTGATGCATCACACACTAATATTAATGGTTTGTTTTCCATTATAATGTGTAAGTAATGTATTAGACTGTAATGCTTTTTCCCAGCTTCGAAAGCTTTTTGATGAATTGTTGTCTAATTCCATTTAGTATTTTTATCAAGTAGTCTGTATAGTGATTCGAATAAATTGGCTCTATTCTCAATAAATTTGTCATAAAAATTTATTAAACCTAACCAGGCTTGCAGTTCAATTTTATTTTTTGGTTCCGGAGCTTGCTTAATTGCCTTAACTTTAGTTTCTGTTGGTTCAATGCCGTTTTTTGTAATTCTGTATCCTAAAAATTCAACTTCCGGTGCAACGAATTTGCATTTTTCTTTATTAATACGTAGCCCTGCAGCTGTCATTCTTTTAAAAACTTCTTCTAACCTATCCAGGTGTTCCGCTCTATTTCGACCGGTGACAATTACGTCATCTAAATATGCTTTAACTCCTTTTAAACCTACTAATAGATTATCCATTATGCGCTGAAAAATTCCAGTAGCTACTGATACCCCAAATTGTAACCTTTTAACACGCATCAAACCCTTCAATGTGTTTAATGTTAATAACTTGGACGTTTCTTCGTCAACCACAACTTGTTGATAAGCCTGAGCTAGATCTAGAACTGTAAATTCTTCGCCACCTCCCAGCTCTGCCAACATTTCATTTACTGTAGGTAGAGGGTAATTATCTTTATGAACTACTTTATTTATTGTTGCTCTATAATCCCCACAGATTCGCAACTTACCGTTTTTCTTTACCACAGTGACAATTGGCGTAGCCCAATCTGCACTAGTTATTGGTTCTAATATATCTTGCTTAATTAACTTATCTAATTCTTCTTCCATTTGAGGTCGTAAAGCGAAAGGTACTTGTCTAGCTTTGCAAAAAACGGGTCTTGCACCACTTTGCGTAGTGATTTTTACTAACGGTCCTTTATATTTTCCTAATTTGTCCGAAAATATTTCTGGATATTTGTTAATTAAATTATCAGTACCACTACTTCCCTCAAAAATTTTGTTTACGCCATTTATTACAATGTCTAGACTTTTTAACCATGACCTACCTAACAGACTTGTTCCGTTACCAGTTACAACAATTAATGGTAAAATCTCGCGTTTGCTTTTATATTCTACACGTATTTTGATTTCTCCTCTTACTTGAAGAGCTTGGTGTGTGTAAGATTTAATTTTAATACCAGATTTATTTAATTCGGGTTTTTTATTAGGCCATAGTTCCTCAAATGTGTTACTACTAATAATTGAAAAAGGACTACCTGTATCTAACTCCATTTGTAAAATTCGCCCATCAAGTTTGACATCGATGTATATTGGCTCGACGGCTGAACTTATCCAATTCAACGCGTAATTGCTCACTTGTGTCTTCTTCACTCTCCACCTCTGTCGACGCGCTATCTCAGAGTTGGTTTGATTTGTGTTCTATATTCTTCCCCTTCCATATTCTTTTTTAAAACACATTTTTTGTATGTGACCCTTTTTATTACAAAAATTGCATTCTTTATCCAAAAATCTACAGGTTTTTGCACTGTGTTCTTCACCACACCTATAACACGGCTTGAATTTTCTTTTGTTGCTCTTCAGTTTGTTTACTTCTACGTATGTACTGCTACCTCGAATTTCGGCTGCATGTTGTTGAGCTGCTTCTGCTGCTAAAGATTTTTTCTTTGCGTCCTCAAAAGTTAACTCTTCTTCTGCAAGTAACCGTCGTTGCAACGCTTCATCTTTTACCCCACACACGAGTCTGTCGCGTAGCATATCTTATAAGGTGTCTTGCCAATTTCTTTAATTCGCCGATGTATTCAGCGATCGATTCCTCTTCTTTTTGGTCTCGTTTGTGAAATTTGAAACGTTGCAATATTATTGATGGTGCCGGATTTAAATGTTCTTTTACCTTTTTATTTATATCGTCATACGAAAGTTCTGTCAAAGAGCTTGGTGATGCTAGTGAACGTATTAGTCTATACGTTGTGCTTCCGCACACACTCAACAATATAGCTTTTTTCTTGTCTTTAATTACAATGTCGTTTGCGGCAAAGTAGAATTCCAGTCTTTCAATGTATTCATTCCAAGATATGTCTTTATTTATTGCAAATTCTTCAATATTTCCATAATTCGTCATTTTACTCTCGTCGCCAAAATGTTGTGTCTTATAATTAAATAATAATAATACAAACGCACGCTTATTTTAATTACTTATTTATTCTGGTTTTCATAATGACACGTTTTTATGTCTGTCTATATAATCTCATTTTGTTTTCTATGATCATATGATTTTCAATAATTTTGTCAATGATACTCTGATCAATTAATGTAAATACATGACAGCAGTATAGGTCCAAAAGCATTTTTATGAATGTTTTAACAAAAATATCCATTTCAAGAATAGGTAAAATCTGAATTTATTTTTGTAAAAAATCATATAAATATTTGCTTCCGCGCCCGAATTTTATGATTTTTCATCATAATTTAGGTAAAAAAAAACATTGCAACAAGAAAATTGCTATTTCAAGTGTGGTAGGTATTCTAAAATCCAGCCAATGAAGCTTACAATATACAACGTATTCATCAAAAATAGGTAAAATCTGACTTCTTTTTGGAGAAAATCATATAAATATTTGCTTCCGCGCCCAAATTTTATGATTTTTCATCATAATTTAGGTAAAAGAAAACATTGCAACAAGAAAATTGCTATTTCAAGTGTGGTAGGTATTCTAGAATCCAGCCAATGAAGCTTACAATATACAACGTATTCATCAAAAATAGGTAAAATCTGACATTATTTTTGTAAAAAATTATATAAATATTTGCTTCCGCGCTCGAATTTTATAATTTTTCATCATAGTTTATCTGTAGTATAGGTCCAAAAGCATGTTTATGAACGTTTTAACAAAAATATCCATTTCAAAAATATGTAAAATCTGACTTTATTTTTGTAAATAATTTTATGATTTTTCATCATAATTTAGGTAAAAGAAAACATTGCAACAAGAAAATTGCTATTTCAAGTGTGGTAGGTATTCTAGAATCCAGCCAATGAAGCTTACAATATACAACGTATTCATCAAAATTGGGTAAAATCTGAGTTTTTTTTTTGTAAAATACCATATAAATATTTGTTTGCGCGCCCGAAATTTATAATTTTTCATCATATTTTATACGCACTATAGGTCCAAAAGCATGTTTATGGATGTTTTAACAAAAATATCCATTTCAAGAATAGGTGAAATCTGACTTTTTTTTTGTAAAAAATCATATAAATATATGCTTCCGCGCCCGAATTTTATAATTTTTCATCATATTTTATTCACAGTATAGGTCCAAAAGCATGTTTATGAATGTATTAACAAAAATATCCATTTCAAGAATAAGAAAAATCTGACTTTATTTTTGTAAAAAATCATATAAATATTTGCTTCCGCGCCCGAATTTTATGATTTTTCATCATAATTTAGGTAAAAGAAAACATTGCAACAAGAAAATTGCTATTTCAAGTGTGGTAGGTATTCTAGAATCCAGCCAATGAAGCTTACAATATACAACGTATTCATCAAAAATTTGTAAAATCTGACTTTTTTTTTTGTAAAAAATCATATAAATATTTGTTTGCGCGCCCGAATTTTATAATTTTTCATCATATTTTATCCGCAGTATAGGTCCAAAAGCATGTTTATGAATGTTTTAACAAAAATATCCATTTCAAGAATAGGTAAAATCTGACTTTATTTTTGTGAAAAATCATATAAATATTTGCTTCTGCGCCCGAATTTTATGATTTTTCTTCATAATTTAGGTAAAAGAAAACATTGCAACTAGAAAATTGCTATTTCAAGTGTGGTAGGTATTCTAGAATCTAGCCAATGAAGCTTACAATATTCAACGTATTCATCAAAAATAGGTAAAATCTGACTTCTTTTTGGAAAAAATCATATAAATATTTGCTTCCGCGCCCGAATTTTATGATTTTTCATCATAATTTAGGTAAAAGAAAACATTGCAACAAGATAATTGCTATTTCAAGTGTGGTAGGTATTCTAGAATCCAGCCAATGAAGCTTACAATATACAAAGTATTCATCATAAATAGGTAATATCTGACTTTATTTTGTAAAAAATTATATAAATATTTCCTTCCGCGCTCGAATTTTATAATTTTTCATCATAGTTTATCCATAGTATAGGTCCAAAAGCATGTTTATGAACGTTTTAAGAAAAATATCCATTTCAAAAATATGTAAAATCTGACTTTATTTTTGTAAAAAATCATATAAATATTTGCTTCCGTGCCCGAATTTTATGATTTTTCATCATAATTTAGGTAAAAGATAACATTGCGACAAGAAAATTGCTATTTCAAGTGTGTTAGGTATTCTAGAATCCAGCCCATGTAGCTTACAATATACAACGTATTCATCAAAAATAGGTAAAATCTGACTTTATTTTTGTAAAAAATTATATAAATATTTGCTTCCGCGCTCGAATTTTATAATTTTTCATCATATTTTATCCATAGTATAGGTCCAAAAGCATGTTTATGAACGTTTTAACAAAAATATCCATTTCAAATATATGTAAAATCTGACTTTATTTTTGTAAAAAATCATATAAATATTTGCTTCCGTGCCCGAATTTTATTAATTTTCATTATATTTTAGCTAAAAGAAAACATTGCGACAAGAAAATTGTTATTTCAAGTGTGTTAGGTATTCTAGAATCCAGCCCATGTAGCTTACAATATACAACGTATTCATCAAAAATAGGTAAAATCTGACTTTTTTTTTGTAAAAAATTATATAAATATTTGTTTGCGCGCCCGAATTTTATAATTTTTTATCATATTTTATCCACACACAGTATAGGTCCAAAAGCATGTTTATGAATGTTTTAACAAAAATATCCATTTCAAGAATAAGTAAAATCTGACTTTATTTTTGTAAAAAATCATATAAATATTTGCTTCCGCGCCCGAATTTTATGATTTTTCATCATAATTTAGGTAAAAGAAAACATTGCAACAAGAAAATTGCTATTTCAAGTGTGGTAGGTATTCTAGAATCCAGCCAATGAAGCTTACAATATACAACGTATTCATCAAAAATGAGTAAAATCTGAGTTTTTTTTTGTAAAAAATCATATAAATATTTGTTTGCGCGCCCGAAATTAATAATTTTTCATCATATTTTATACGCAGTATAGGTCCAAAAGCATGTTTATGGATGTTTTAACAAAAATATCCATTTCAAGAATAGGTGAAATCTGACATGATTTTTGTAAAAAATCATATAAATATTTGCTTCCGCGCCCGAATTTTATGATTTTTCATCATAATTTAGGTAAAAGAAAACATTGCAACAAGAAAATTGCTATTTCAAGTGTGGTAGGTATTCTAAAATCCAGCCAATGAAGCTTACAATATACAACGTATTCATCAAAAATAGGTAAAATCTGACTTTTTTTTGTAAAAAATCATATAAATATATGCTTCCGCGCCCGAATTTTATAATTTTTCATCATATTTTATCCACAGTATAGGTCCAAAAGCATATTTATGAATGTATTAACAAAAATATCCATTTCAAGAATAGGAAAAATCTGACTTTATTTTTGTAAAAAATCATATAAATATTTGCTTTCGCGCCCGAATTTTATGATTTTTCATCATAATTTAGGTAAAAGAAAACATTGCAACAAGAAAATTGCTATTTCAAGTGTGGTAGGTATTCTAGAATCCAGCCAATGAAGCTTACAATATACAACGTATTCATCAAAAATGGGTAAAATCTGACTTTTTTTTTGTAAAAAATCATATAAATATTTGTTTGCGCGCCCGAATTTTATAATTTTTCATCATATTTTATCCGCAGTAAAGGTCCAAAAGCATGTTTATGAATGTTTTAACAATAATATCCATATCAAGAATAGGTAAAATCTGACTTTATTTTTGTGAAAAATCATATAAGAATTTGCTTCTGCGCCCTAATTTTATGATTTTTCATCATAATTTAGGTAAAAGAAAACATTGCAACAAGAAAATTGCTATTTCAAGTGTGGTAGGTATTCTAGAATCCAGCCAATGAAGCTTACAATATACAACGTATTCATCAAAAATAGGTAAAATCTGACTTCTTTTTGGAAAAAATCATATAAATATTTGCTTCCGCGCCCGAATTTTATGATTTTTCATCATAATTTAGGTAAAAGAAAACATTGCAACGAAAAAATTGCTATTTCAAATGTGGTAGGTATTCTAGAATCCAGCCAATGAAGCTTACAATATACAACGTATTCATCAAAAATAGGTAATATCTGACTTTATTTTTGTAAAAAATTATATAAATATTTCCTTCTGCGCTCGAATTTTATAATTTTTCATCATAGTTTATCCATAGTATAGGTCCAAAAGCATGTTTATGAACATTTTAAGAAAAATATCCATTTCAAAAATATGTAAAATCTGACTTTATTTTTGTAAAAAATCATATAAATATTTGCTTCCGTGCTCAAATTTTATGATTTTTCATCATAATTTAGGTAAAAGAAAACATTGCAACAAGAAAATTGCTATTTCAAGTGTGGTAGGTATTCTAGAACGCGCTATCTCAGAGTTACAATATACAACGTATTCATCAAAAATAGGTAAAATCTGACTTTTTTTTGTAAAAAATCATATAAATATTTGTTTGCGCGCCCGAATTTTATAATTTTTTATCATAATTTATCCGCAGTATAGGTCCAAAAGCATGTTTATGAATGTTTTAACAAAAATATCCATTTCAAGAATAGGTAAAATCTGACTTTATTTTTGTAAAAAATCATACAAATATTTGCTTCCGTTTCCGAATTTAATGATTTTTCATCATATTTTAGCTAAAAGAAAACATTGCAACAAGAATATTGCTATTTCAAGTGTGTTAGGTATTCCAGAATCCAGCCCAGGTAGTTTACAATATACAACGTATTCATCAAAAATAGGTAAAATCTGACTTTATTTTTGTAAAAAATCATATAAATATTTGCTTTCGCGCCCGAATTTTATGATTTTTCATCATAATTTAGGTAAAAGAAAACATTGCAACAAGAAAATTGCTATTTCAAGTGTGGTAGGTATTCTAGAATCCAGCCAATGAAGCTTACAATATACAACGTATTCATCAAAAATAGGTAAAATCTGACTTTATTGTTGTAAAAAATTATATAAATATTTGCTTCCGCGCTCGAATTTTATAATTTTTCATCATAGTTTATCCATAGTATAGGTCCAAAAGCATGTTTATGAACGTTTTAACAAAAATTTCCATTTCAAAAATATGTAAAATCTGACTTTATTTTTGTAAAAATCATATAAATATTTGCTTCCGTGCCCGAATTTTATGATTTTTCATCATATTTTAGCTAAAAGAAAACATTGCAACAAGAAATTTGCTATTTCAAGTGTGTTAGGTATCCTAGAATCCAGCCTATGTAGCTTACAATATACAACGTATTCATCAAAAATATTTAAAATCTGACTTTTATTTTGTAAAAAATCATATTAATATTTGTTTGCGCGCCCGAATTTTATAATTTTTCATCATATTTTATCCGCAGTATAGATCCAAAAGCATGTTTATGAATGTTTTAACAAAAATATTTATTTCATGAATAGGTAAAATCTGACTTAATTTTTGTAAAAAATCATACAAATATTTGCTTCCGTGTCCGAATTTTATGATTTTTTATCTTATTTTAGCTAAAAGAAAACATTGCAACAAGAAAATTGCTATTTCAAGTGTGTTAGGTATTCCAGAATCCAGCCCAGGTAGTTTACAATATTCAACTTATTCCTCAAAAATAGGTAAAATCTGACTTTTTTTGTAAAAAATCATATAAATATTTTCTTCCGCGCCCGAATTTTATAATTTTTCATCATATTTTATCCGCAGTATAGGTCCAAAAGCATGTTTATGAATGTTTTAACAAAAATATCCATTTCATGAATAGGAAAAATCTGACTTTATTTTTGTAAAAAATCATATAAATATTTGCTTCCGCGCCCAAATTTTATGATTTTTCATCATAATTTAGGTAAAAGAAAACATTGCAACAAGAAAATTGCTATTTCAATTGTGGTAGGTATTCTAGAAACCAGCCAATGAAGCTTACAATATACAACGTATTTATCAAAAATAGGTAAAATCTGACTTTTTTTGTAAAAATCATATAAATATTTGTTTGCGCGCCCGAATTTTATAATTTTTATCATATTTTATCCCCAGTATAGGTCCAAAAGCATGTTTATGAATGTTTTAACAAAAATATCCATTTCAAGAATAGGTAAAATCTGACTTTATTTTTGTAAAATATCATACAAATATTTGCTTCCGTGTCCGAATTTTATGATTTTTCATCATATTTTAGCTAAAAGAAAACATTGCAACAAGAAAATTGCTATTTCAAGTGTGTTAGGTATTCCAGAATCCAGCCCAGGTAGTTTACAATATTCAACGTATTCATCAAAAATAGGTAAAATCTGTCTTTATTTTTGTAAAAAATCATATAAATATTTGCTTCCGCGCCCGAATTTTATGATTTTTCATCATATTTTAGCTAAAAGAAAACATTGCAATAAGAAAATTGCTATTTCAAGTGTGTTAGGTATCCTAGAATCCAGCCTATGTAGCTTACAATATACAACGTATTCATCAAAAATATTTAAAATCTGACTTTTATTTTGTAAAAAATCATATTAATATTTGTTTGCGCGTCCGAATTTTATAATTTTTCATCATATTTTATCCGCAGTATAGGTCCAAAAGCATGTTTATGAATGTTTTAACAAAAATATTTATTTCAAGAATAGGTAAAATCTGACTTTATTTTTGTAAAAAATCATACAAATATTTGCTTCCGTGTCCGAATTTTATGATTTTTCATCATATTTTAGCTAAAAGAAAACATTACAACAAGAAAATTGCTATTTCAAGTGTGTTAGGTATTCCAGAATCCAGCCCAGGTAGTTTACAATATTCAACTTATTCATCAAAAATAGGTAAAATCTGACTTTATTTTTGTAAAAAATCATATAAATATTTGCTTCCGCGCCCGAATATTATGATTTTTCATCATAATTTAGGTAAAAGAAAACGGAAAGAAAACTACTGGAATTCAGTCAATGGGATAAAATTTTATTTCCTCTCCGACCGGTTTCGACCCCACATGGGTCTTCCTCAGGGACTATTGATATATCATATTGTTAGTTTACATGTAATTTACAGGTAGGTTCTTTACTTACGTGAAAGTCATTTTATACATTAATAATGTTTTGTAAATACATTTGTCTATAATTGTAACAGTACAGTTAAAAATCAAATCGTGATGTTCTATAAACTCACAAGTCAAACATATGTAAAACTATTTTATAAATGCAGATATTAAATATATAGTAATTTAATAAGTTTATTTTTCACAAAAACGTGGTTTCATGCATCTACGGTAAAAACCAGCTAAGCATTGTAACAAAGATATACTTGTGTAATTAAGCCTTATTAAAGACAATTGAGTTAATTGAAGATAGGTATAATTTGATATATTTAGGGGATAGAATAATTATCAAAATAATTTAAAAATGATATCTAGTTGTGTTACATTTGTTATTTTATGTATTTATTTTATTTATTTTAATAATTATATTTTAATTTTTTTATATTGTAATTAATTTTTTTATTTATTATTTTTATATTTATATTTTAAGATGTTGTTATATATTTTACTTAAATACATTGTGTCTGATCTTAAATTTATATTTTTATCATCGTTATTTGTGAGTTTATAAAACATCACGATTTGATTTTTAACTGTACTGTTACAATTATAGACAAATGTATTTACAAAACATTATTAACGTATAAAATGACTTTCACGTAAGTAAAGAACCTACCTGTAAATTACATGTAAACTAACAATATGATATATCAATAGTCCCTGAGGAAGACCCATGTGGGGTCGAAACCGGTAGGAGAGGAAATAAAATTTTATCCCATTGACTGAATTCCAGTAGTTTTCTTTCCTTTCATCAATTGACCAGTCAAGAAAAATCCGTCTACCGTAAAAGAAAACATTGCAACAAGAAAATTGCTATTTCAAGTGTGGTAGATATTTTAGAATCCAGCCAATGAAGCTTACAATATACAACGTATTCATCAAAAATATGTAAAATCTGACTTTATTTTTGTAAAAAAATTATATAAATATTTGCTTCCGCGCTCGAATTTTATAATTTTTCATCATAGTTTATCCATAGTATAGGTCCAAAAGCATGTTTATGAACGTTTTAACAAAAAATTCCATTTAAAAAATATGTAAAATCTGACTTTATATTTGTAAAAAATCATATAAATATTTGCTTCCGTGCCCGAATTTTATGATTTTTCATCATATTTTAGCTAAAAGAAAACATTGCAACAAGAAAATTGCTATTTCAAGTGTGTTAGGTATCATAGAATCCAGCCCATGTAACTTACAATATACAACGTATTCATCAAAAATAGGTAAAATCTGACTTTTTTTTTGAAAAAAATCATATAAATATTTGTTTGCGCGCCCGAATTTTATAATTTTTCATCATATTTTATCCGCAGTATAGGTCCAAAAGCATGTTTATGAATGTTTTAACAAAAATATCCATTTCAAGAATAGGTAAAATCTGACTTTATTTTTGTAAATAATCATATAAATATTTGCTTCCGCGCCCGAATTTTATGATTTTTCATCATAATTTAGGTAAAAGAAAACATTACAACAAGAAAATTGCTATTTCAAGTGTGGTAGATATTCTAGAATCCAGCCAATGAAGCTTACAATATACAACGTATTCATCAAAAATAGGTAAAATCTGACTTTTTTTTTGAAAAAAATCATATAAATATTTGTTTGCGCGCCGGAATTTTATAACTTTTCATCATATATAATCCATAGTATAGGTCCAAAAGCATGGTTATTAACGTTTTAACAAAAATATCCATTTCAAAAATATGTAAAATCTGACTTTATTTTTGTAAAAAATCATATAAATATTTGCTTCCGTGCCCGAATTTTATGATTTTTTATCATATTTTAGCTAAAAGAAAACATTGCAACAAGAAAATTGCTATTTCAAGTGTGTTAGGTATTCTAGAATCCAGCCCATGTAGCTTACAATATACAACGTATTCATCAAAAATAGGTAAAATCTGAGTTTTATTTTGTCAAAAATCATATAAATATTTGTTTGCGCGCCCGAATTTTATAATTTATCATCATATTTTATCCGCAGTATAGGTCCAAAAGCATGTTTATGAATGTTTTAACAAAAATATCCATTTCAAGAATAGGATAAATCTGACTTTATTTTTGTAAAAAATTATATAAATATTAGCTTCCGCGCTCGAATTTTATAATTTTTCATCATATTTTATCCATAGTATAGGTCCAAAAGCATGTTTATGAACGTTTTAACAAAAATATCCATTTGAAAAATATGTAAAATCTGACTTTATTTTTGTAAAAAATCACATAAATATTTGCTTCCGTGCCCGAATTTTATAATTTTTTAACATATTTTAGCTAAAAGAAAACATTGGAACAAGAAAATTGCTATTTTAAATTTGTTAGGTATTCTAGAATCCAGCCCATGTACCTTAAAATATACAACGTATTCATCAAAAATAGGTAAAATCTGACTTTTATTTTGTAAAAAATCATATAAATATTTGTTTGCGCGCCTGAATTTTATAATATATAACTTATAAGTATAAGTTGTCCGTTAGGGTGTGATAAACCGTTTTTTCATTTTATATTTCTAATTAAAATTAGATCGACATTTGTTAATTTTAATGTTTAACAAAATAATTTATATTTATTTTACTTCGATTTTTGACTATTTTCATGTTGAAAAAATATCAATTTATTACAAACATAAATCCACAAATATTTAAATTCATCTCCTGAAGAAGACCCATGTGGGGTCGAAACTGTAGAGGTTGAATTCAATAAAGAGTGGCTGATTTCCAGTAACCATCTTCGTTTTTAATATCAACACCTAGCCAAGAAATATCCCATCAATCATATAAATATTTGTTTGCGCGCCCGAATTTTATAATTTTTCATCATATTTTATCCGCAGTATAGGTCCAAAAGCATGTTTATGAATGTTTTAACAAAAATATCCATTTCAAGAATAGGAAAAATCTGTCTTTTCTTTTTGTAAAAAATCATATAAATATTTGCTTCCGCGCGCGAATTTTATGATTTTTCATCATATTTTAGGTAACGCGCTATCTCAGAGTAAGAAAATTGCTATTTCAAGTGTGGTAGGTATTCTAGAATCCAGCCAATTAAGCTTACAATATACAACGTATTCATCAAAAATAGGTAAAACCTGACTTTATTTTTGTAAAAACTTATATAAATATTTGCTTCCGCGCTCGAATTTTATGATTTTTCATCATATTTTATCCATAGTATAGGTCCAAAAGCATGTTTATGAACGTTTTAACAAAAATATCCATTTCAAAAATATATAAAATCTGACTTTATTTTTGTAAAAAATCATATAAATATTTGCTTCCGTGCCCGAATTTTATGATTTTTCATCATATTTTAGCTAAAAGAATACATTGCAACAAGAAAATTGCTATTTCAAGTGTGGTAGGTATTCTAGAATCCAGCCAATTAAGCTTACAATATACAACGTATTCATCAAAAATAGGTAAAACCTGACTTTATTTTTGTAAAAACTTATATAAATATTTGCTTCCGCGCTCGAATTTTATGATTTTTCATCATATTTTATCCATAGTATAGGTCCAAAAGCATGTTTATGAACGTTTTAACAAAAATATCCATTTCAAAAATATATAAAATCTGACTTTTATTTTGTAAAAAATCATATAAAAATTTGTTTGCGCGCCCGAATTTTATAATTTTTCATCATATTTTATCCGCAGTATAGGTCCAAAAGCATGTTTATGAATGTTTTAACAAAAATATCCATTTCAAGAATAGAAAAAATCTGACTTTATTTTTGTAAAAAATCATATAAATATTTGCTTCCGCGCCCAAATTTTATGATTTTTCATCATAATTTAGGTAAAAGAAAACATTGCAACAAGAAAATTGCTATTTCAAGTGTGGTAGGTATTCTAGAATCCAGCCAATGAAGCTTACAATATACAACGTATTCATCAAAAATAGGTAAAATCTGACTTTTTTTTTTGTAAAAAATCATATAAATATTTGTTTGCGCGCCCGAATTTTATAATTTTTCATCATATTTTATCCGCAGTATAGGTCCAAAAGCATGTTTATGAATGTTTTAACAAAAATATCCATTTCAAAAATATGTAAAATCTGACTTTATTTTTGTAAAAAATCATATAAATATTTGCTTCCGTGCCCGAATTTTATGATTTTTCATCATATTTTAGCTAAAAGAAAACATTGCAACAAGAAAATTGCTATTTCAAGTGTGGTAGGTATTCTAGAATCCAGCCAATGAAGCTTACAATATACAACGTATTCATCAAAAATAGGTAAAATCTGACTTTTTTTGTAAAAAATCATATAAATATTTTCTTCCGCGCCCGAATTTTATAATTTTTCATCATATTTTATCCGCAGTATAGGTCCAAAAGCATGTTTATAAATATTTTAACAAAAATATCCATTTCAAGAATAGGAAAAATCTGACTTTATTTTTGTAAAAAATCTTATACATATTTGCTTCCGCGCTGAATTTTATGATTTTTCATCATAATTTAGGTAAAAGAAAACATTGCAACAAGAATATTGCTATTTCAAGTGTGGTAGGTATTCTAGAATCCAGCCAATGAAGCTTACAATATACAACGTATTCATCAAAAATAGGTAAAATCTGACTTTTTTTTTGTAAAAAATCATATAAATATTTGTTTGCGCGCCCGAATTTTATAATTTTTCATCATATTTTATCCGCAGTATAGGTCCAAAAGTATGTTTATGAATGTTTTAACAAAAATATCCATTTCAAGAATAGGTAAAATCTGACTTTATTTTTGTAAAAAATCATACAAATATTTGCTTCCGTTTCCGAATTTTATGATTTTTTATCATATTTTAGCTAAAAGAAAACATTGCAACAAGAAAATTGCTATTTCAAGTGTGTTAGGTATTCCAGAATCCAGCCCAGGTAGTTTACAATATACAACGTATTCATCAAAAATAGGTAAAATCTGACATTATTTTTGTAAAAAATCATATAAATATTTGCTTCCGCGCCCGAATTTTATGATTTTTCATCATAATTTAGGTAAAAGAAAACATTGCAACAAGAAAATTGCTATTTCAAGTGTGGTAGATATTTTAGAATCCAGCCAATGAAGCTTACAATATACAACGTATTCATCAAAAATAGGTAAAATCTGACTTTATTTTTGTAAAAAATTATATAAATATTTGCTTCCGCGCTCGACTTTTATAATTTTTCATCATAGTTATCCATAGTATAGGTCCAAAAGCATGTTTATGAACGTTTTAACAAAAATTTCCATTTCAAAAATATGTAAAATCTGACTTTATTTTTGTAAAAAATCATATAAATATTTGCTTCCGTGCCCGAATTTTATGATTTTTCATCATATTTTAGCTAAAAGAAAACATTGCAACAAGAAAATTGCTATTTCAAGTGTGTTAGGTATCCTAGAATCCAGCCCATGTAGCTTACAATATACAACGTATTCATCAAAAATATTTAAAATCTGACTTTTATTTTGTAAAAAATCATAATTATATTTGTTTGCGCGCCCGAATTTTATAATTTTTTATTATATTTTATCCGCAGTATAGGTCCAAAAGCATGTTTATGAATGTTTTAACAAAAATATCCATTTCATGAATAGGAAAAATCTGACTTTATTTTTGTAAAAAATCATATAAATATTTGCTTCCGCGCCCGAATTTTATGATTTTTCATCATATTTTAGCTAAAAGAATACATTGCAACAAGAAAATTGCTATTTCAAGTGTGTTAGGTATTCTAGAATCCAGCCCATGTAGCTTACAATATACAACGTATTCATCAAAAATAGGTAAAATCTGACTTTTATTTTGTAAAAAATCATATAAAAATTTGTTTGCGCGCCCGAATTTTATAATTTTTCATCATATTTTATCCGCAGTATAGGTCCAAATGCATGTTTATGAATGTTTTAACAAAAATATCCATTTCAAGAATAGAAAAAATCTGACTTTATTTTTGTAAAAAATCATATAAATATTTGCTTCCGCGCCCAAATTTTATGATTTTTCATCATAATTTAGGTAAAAGAAAACATTGCAACAAGAAAATTGCTATTTCAAGTGTGGTAGGTATTCTAGAATCCAGCCAATGAAGCTTACAATATACAATGTATTCATCAAAAATAGGTAAAATCTGACTTTTTTTTTTGTAAAAAATCATATAAATATTTGTTTGCGCGCCCGAATTTTATAATTTTTCATCATATTTTATCCGCAGTATAGGTCCAAAAGCATGTTTATGAATGTTTTAACAAAAATATCCATTTCAAAAATATGTAAAATCTGACTTTATTTTTGTAAAAAATCATATAAATATTTGCTTCCGTGCCCGAATTTTATGATTTTTCATCATATTTTAGCTAAAAGAAAACATTGCAACAAGAAAATTGCTATTTCAAGTGTGGTAGGTATTCTAGAATCCAGCCAATGAAGTTTACAATATACAACGTATTCATCAAAAATAGGTAAAATCTGACTTTTTTTGTAAAAAATCATATAAATATTTTCTTCCGCGCCCGAATTTTATAATTTTTCATCATATTTTATCCGCAGTATAGGTCCAAAAGCATGTTTATAAATATTTTAACAAAAAATATCCATTTCAAGAATAGGAAAAATCTGACTTTATTTTTGTAAAAAATCTTATACATATTTGCTTCCGCGCTGAATTTTATGATTTTTCATCATAATTTAGGTAAAAGAAAACATTGCAACAAGAAAATTGCTATTTCAAGTGTGGTAGGTATTCTAGAATCCAGCCAATGAAGCTTACAATATACAACGTATTCATCAAAAATAGGTAAAATCTGACTTTTTTTTTGTAAAAAATCATATAAATATTTGTTTGCGCGCCCGAACTTTATAATTTTTCATCATATTTTATCCGCAGTATAGGTCCAAAAGTATGTTTATGAATGTTTTAACAAAAATATCCATTTCAAGAATAGGTAAAAATCTAACTTTATTTTTGTAAAAAATCATACAAATATTTGCTTCCGTTTCCGAATTTTATGATTTTTTATCATATTTTAGCTAAAAGAAAACATTGCAACAAGAAAATTGCTATTTCAAGTGTGTTAGGTATTCCAGAATCCAGCCCAGGTAGTTTACAATATACAACGTATTCATCAAAAATAGGTAAAATCTGACATTATTTTTGTAAAAAATCATATAAATATTTGCTTCCGCGCCCGAATTTTATGATTTTTCATCATAATTTAGGTAAATGAAAACATTGCAACAAGAAAATTGCTATTTCAAGTGTGGTAGATATTTTAGAATCCAGCCAATGAAGCTTACAATATACAACGTATTCATCAAAAATAGGTAAAATCTGACTTTATTTTTGTAAAAAATTATATAAATATTTGCTTCCGCGCTCGACTTTTATATTTTTTCATCATAGTTATCCATAGTATAGGTCCAAAAGCATGTTTATGAACGTTTTAACAAAAATTTCCATTTCAAAAATATGTAAAATCTGACTTTATTTTTGTAAAAAATCATATAAATATTTGCTTCCGTGCCCGAATTTTATGATTTTTCATCATATTTTAGCTAAAAGAAAACATTGCAACAAGAAAATTGCTATTTCAAGTGTGTTAGGTATCCTAGAATCCAGCCCATGTAGCTTACAATATACAACGTATTTATCAAAAATATTTAAAATCTGACTTTTATTTTGTAAAAAATCATAATTATATTTGTTTGCGCGCCCCGAATTTTATAATTTTTTATCATATTTTATCCGCAGTATAGGTCCAAAAGCATGTTTATGAATGTTTTAACAAAAATATCCATTTCATGAATAGGTAAAATCTGACTTTATTTTTGTAAAAAATCATACAAATATTTGCTTCCGTGTCCGAATTTTATGATTTTTCATCATATTTTAGCTAAAAGAAAACATTGCAACAAGAAAATTGCTATTTCAAGTGTGTTAGGTATTCCAGAATCCAGCCCAGGTAGTTTACAATATTCAACGTATTCATCAAAAATAGGTAAAATCTGTCTTTATTTTTGTAAAAAATCATATAAATATTTGCTTCCGCGCCCGAATTTTATGATTTTTCATCATAATTTAGGTAAAAGAAAACGGAAAGAAAACTACTGGAATTCAGTCAATGGGATAAAATTTTATTTCCTCTCCTACCGGTTTCGACCCCACATGGGTCTTCCTCAGGGAATATTGATATATCATATTGTTAGTTTACATGTAATTTACAGGTAAGTTCTTTACTTACGTGAAAGTCAATTTATACATTAATAATGTTTTGTAAATACATTTGTCTATAATTGTAACAGTACAGTTAAAAATCAAATCGTGATGTTTTATAAACTCACAAGTCAAACATATGTAAAACTATTTTATAAATGCAGATATTAAATATATAGTAATTTAATAATTTTATTTTTCACAAAAACGTGGTTTCATGCATCTACGGTAAAAACCAACTAAGCATTGTAACAAAGATATACTTGTGTAATTAAGCCTTATTAAGGACAGTTGAGTTAATTGAAGATAGGTATAATTTGATATATTTAGGGGATAGAATAATTATCAAAATGATTTAAAAATGATATCTAGTTGTGTTAAATTTGTTATTCTATGTATTTATTTTATTTATTTTAATTATTAATTTTAAATTTTTTTATATTGTAATTAATTTTTTTATTTATTATTTTTATATTTATATTTTAAGATGTTGTTATATATTTTACTTAAATACATTGTGTCTGATCTTAAATTTATATTTTTATCATCGTTATTTGTGAGTTTATAAAACATCACGATTTGATTTTTAACTGTACTGTTACAATTATAGACAAATGTATTTACAAAACATTATTAATGTATAAAATGACTTTCACGTAAGTAAAGAACCTACCTGTAAATTACATGTAAACTAACAATATGATATATCAGTAGTCCCTGAGGAAGACCCATCTGGGGTCGAAACCGGTAGGAGAGGAAATAAAATTTTATCCCATTGACTGAATTCCAGTAGTTTTCTTTCCTTTCATCAATTGACCAGTCAAGAAAAATCCGTCTACCGTAAAAGAAAACATTGCAACAAGAAAATTGCTATTTCAAGTGTGGTAGATATTTTAGAATCCAGCCAATGAAGCTTACAATATACAACGTATTCATCAAAAATAGGTAAAATCTGACTTTATTTTTGTAAAAAATTATATAAATATTTGCTTCCGCGCTCGAATTTTATAATTTTTCATCATATTTTATCCGCAGTATAGGTCCAAAAGCATGTTTATGAATGTTTTAACAAAAATATCCATTTCAAGAATAGGAAAAATCTGACTTTATTTTTGTAAAAAATCATATCAATATTTGCTTCCGCGCCCGAATTTTATGATTTTTCATCATAATTTAGGTAAAAGAAAACATTGCAACAAGAAAATTGCTATTTCAAGTGTGGTAGGTATTCTAAAATCCAGCCAATGAAGCTTACAATATACAACGTATTCATCAAAAATAGGTAAAATCTGACTTTTTTTTGTAAAAAATCATATAAATATATGCTTCCGCGCCCGAATTTTATAATTTTTCATCATATTTTATCCACAGTATAGGTCCAAAAGCATGTTTATGAATGTATTAACAAAAATATCCATTTCAAGAATAGGAAAAATCTGACTTTATTTTTGTAAAAAATCATATAAATATTTGCTTTCGCGCCCGAATTTTATGATTTTTCATCATAATTTAGGTAAAAGAAAACATTGCAACAAGAAAATTGCTATTTCAAGTGTGGTAGGTATTCTAGAATCCAGCCAATGAAGCTTACAATATACAACGTATTCATCAAAAATGGGTAAAATCTGACTTTTTTTTTGTAAAAAATCATATAAATATTTGTTTGCGCGCCCGAATTTTATAATTTTTCATCATATTTTATCCGCAGTAAAGGTCCAAAAGCATGTTTATGAATGTTTTAACAATAATATCCATATCAAGAATAGGTAAAATCTGACTTTATTTTTGTGAAAAATCATATAAGAATTTGCTTCTGCGCCCTAATTTTATGATTTTTCATCATAATTTAGGTAAAAGAAAACATTGCAACAAGAAAATTGCTATTTCAAGTGTGGTAGGTATTCTAGAATCCAGCCAATGAAGCTTACAATATACAACGTATTCATCAAAAATAGGTAAAATCTGACTTCTTTTTGGAAAAAATCATATAAATATTTGCTTCCGCGCCCGAATTTTATGATTTTTCATCATAATTTAGGTAAAAGAAAACATTGCAACGAAAAAATTGCTATTTCAAGTGTGGTAGGTATTCTAGAATCCAGCCAATGAAGCTTACAATATACAACGTATTCATCAAAAATAGGTAATATCTGACTTTATTTTTGTAAAAAATTATATAAATATTTCCTTCTGCGCTCGAATTTTATAATTTTTCATCATAGTTTATCCATAGTATAGGTCCAAAAGCATGTTTATGAACATTTTAAGAAAAATATCCATTTCAAAAATATGTAAAATCTGACTTTATTTTTGTAAAAAATCATATAAATATTTGCTTCCGTGCTCAAATTTTATGATTTTTCATCATAATTTAGGTAAAAGAAAACATTGCAACAAGAAAATTGCTATTTCAAGTGTGGTAGGTATTCTAGAATCTAGCCAATGTAGCTTACAATATACAACGTATTCATCAAAAATAGGTAAAATCTGACTTTTTTTTGTAAAAAATCATATAAATATTTGTTTGCGCGCCCGAATTTTATAATTTTTTATCATATTTTATCCGCAGTATAGGTCCAAAAGCATGTTTATGAATGTTTTAACAAAAATATCCATTTCAAGAATAGGTAAAATCTGACTTTATTTTTGTAAAAAATCATACAAATATTTGCTTCCGTTTCCGAATTTAATGATTTTTCATCATATTTTAGCTAAAAGAAAACATTGCAACAAGAATATTGCTATTTCAAGTGTGTTAGGTATTCCAGAATCCAGCCCAGGTAGTTTACAATATACAACGTATTCATCAAAAATAGGTAAAATCTGACTTTATTGTTGTAAAAAATCATATAAATATTTGCTTTCGCGCCCGAATTTTATGATTTTTCATCATAATTTAGGTAAAAGAAAACATTGCAACAAGAAAATTGCTATTTCAAGTGTGGTAGGTATTCTAGAATCCAGCCAATGAAGCTTACAATATACGACGTATTCATCAAAAATAGGTAAAATCTGACTTTATTGTTGTAAAAAATTATATAAATATTTGCTTCCGCGCTCGAATTTTATAATTTTTCATCATAGTTTATCCATAGTATAGGTCCAAAAGCATGTTTATGAACGTTTTAACAAAAATTTCCATTTCAAAAATATGTAAAATCTGTCTTTATTTTTGTAAAAAATCATATAAATATTTGCTTCCGCGCCCGAATTTTATGATTTTTCATCATATTTTAGCTAAAAGAAAACATTGCAACAAGAAAATTGCTATTTCAAGTGTGTTAGGTATCCTAGAATCCAGCCTATGTAGCTTACAATATACAACGTATTCATGAAAAATATTTAAAATCTGACTTTTATTTTGTAAAAAATCATATTAATATTTGTTTGCGCGCCCGAATTTTATAATTTTTCATCATATTTTATCCGCAGTATAGGTCCAAAAGCATGTTTATGAATGTTTTAACAAAAATATTTATTTCAAGAATAGGTAAAATCTGACTTTATTTTTGTAAAAAATCATACAAATATTTGCTTCCGTGTCCGAATTTTATGATTTTTCATCATATTTTAGCTAAAAGAAAACATTGCAACAAGAAAATTGCTATTTCAAGTGTGTTAGGTATTCCAGAATCCAGCCCAGGTAGTTTACAATATTCAACTTATTCATCAAAAATAGGTAAAATCTGACTTTATTTTTGTAAAAAATCATATAAATATTTGCTTCCGCGCCCGAATTTTATGATTTTTCATCATAATTTAGGTAAAAGAAAACGGAAAGAAAACTACTGGAATTCAGTCAATGGGAAAAAATTTTATTTCCTCTCCGACCGGTTTCGACCCCACATGGGTCTTCCTCAGGGACTATTGATATATCATATTGTTAGTTTACATGTAATTTACAGGTAGGTTCTTTACTTACGTGAAAGTCATTTTATACATTAATAATGTTTTGTAAATACATTTGTCTATAATTGTAACAGTACAGTTAAAAATCAAATCGTGATGTTTTATAAACTCACAAGTCAAACATATGTAAAACTATTTTATAAATGCAGATATTAAATATATAGTAATTTAATAAGTTTATTTTTCACAAAAACGTGGTTTCATGCATCTACGGTAAAAACCAGCTAAGCATTGTAACAAAGATATACTTGTGTAATTAAGCCTTATTAAAGACAATTGAGTTAATTGAAGATAGGTATAATTTGATATATTTAGGGGATAGAATAATTATCAAAATAATTTAAAAATGATATCTAGTTGTGTTACATTTGTTATTTTATGTATTTATTTTATTTATTTTAATAATTATATTTTAATTTTTTTATATTGTAATTAATTTTTTTATTTATTATTTTTATATTTATATTTTAAGATGTTGTTATATATTTTACTTAAATACATTGTGTCTGATCTTAAATTTATATTTTTATCATCGTTATTTGTGAGTTTATAAAACATCACGATTTGATTTTTAACTGTACTGTTACAATTATAGACAAATGTATTTACAAAACATTATTAACGTATAAAATGACTTTCACGTAAGTAAAGAACCTACCTGTAAATTACATGTAAACTAACAATATGATATATCAATAGTCCCTGAGGAAGACCCATGTGGGGTCGAAACCGGTAGGAGAGGAAATAAAATTTTATCCCATTGACTGAATTCCAGTAGTTTTCTTTCCTCTCATCAATTGACCAGTCAAGAAAAATCCGTCTACCGTAAAAGAAAACATTGCAACAAGAAAATTGCTATTTCAAGTGTGGTAGATATTTTAGAATCCAGCCAATGAAGCTTACAATATACAACGTATTCATCAAAAATATGTAAAATCTGACTTTATTTTTGTAAAAAATTATATAAATATTTGCTTCCGCGCTCGAATTTTATAATTTTTCATCATAGTTTATCCATAGTATAGGTCCAAAAGCATGTTTATGAACGTTTTAACAAAAAATTCCATTTAAAAAATATGTAAAATCTGACTTTATATTTGTAAAAAATCATATAAATATTTGCTTCCGTGCCCGAATTTTATGATTTTTCATCATATTTTAGCTAAAAGAAAACATTGCAACAAGAAAATTGCTATTTCAAGTGTGTTAGGTATCATAGAATCCAGCCCATGTAACTTACAATATACAACGTATTCATCAAAAATAGGTAAAATCTGACTTTTTTTTTGAAAAAAATCATATAAATATTTGTTTGCGCGCCCGAATTTTATAATTTTTCATCATATTTTATCCGCAGTATAGGTCCAAAAGCATGTTTATGAATGTTTTAACAAAAATATCCATTTCAAGAATAGGTAAAATCTGACTTTATTTTTGTAAAAAATCATATAAATATTTGCTTCCGCGCCCGAATTTTATGATTTTTCATCATAATTTAGGTAAAAGAAAACATTACAACAAGAAAATTGCTATTTCAAGTGTGGTAGATATTCTAGAATCCAGCCAATGAAGCTTACAATATACAACGTATTCATCAAAAATAGGTAAAATCTGACTTTTTTTTTGAAAAAAATCATATAAATATTTGTTTGCGCGCCCGAATTTTATAACTTTTCATCATATATAATCCATAGTATAGGTCCAAAAGCATGGTTATTAACGTTTTAACAAAAATATCCATTTCAAAAATATGTAAAATCTGACTTTATTTTTGTAAAAAATCATATAAATATTTGCTTCCGTGCCCGAATTTTATGATTTTTCATCATATTTTAGCTAAAAGAAAACATTGCAACAAGAAAATTGCTATTTCAAGTGTGTTAGGTATTCTAGAATCCAGCCCATGTAGCTTACAATATACAACGTATTCATCAAAAATAGGTAAAATCTGAGTTTTATTTTGTCAAAAATCATATAAATATTTGTTTGCGCGCCCGAATTTTATAATTTTTCATCATATTTTATCCGCAGTATAGGTCCAAAAGCATGTTTATGAATGTTTTAACAAAAATATCCATTTCAAGAATAGGATAAATCTGACTTTATTTTTGTAAAAAATTATATAAATATTAGCTTCCGCGCTCGAATTTTATAATTTTTCATCATATTTTATCCATAGTATAGGTCCAAAAGCATGTTTATGAACGTTTTAACAAAAATATCCATTTGAAAAATATGTAAAATCTGACTTTATTTTTGTAAAAAATCACATAAATATTTGCTTCCGTGCCCGAATTTTATAATTTTTTAACATATTTTAGCTAAAAGAAAACATTGGAACAAGAAAATTGCTATTTTAAATTTGTTAGGTATTCTAGAATCCAGCCCATGTACCTTACAATATACAACGTATTCATCAAAAATAGGTAAAATCTGACTTTTATTTTGTAAAAAATCATATAAATATTTGTTTGCGCGCCTGAATTTTATAATATATAACTTATAAGTATAAGTTGTCCGTTAGGGTGTGATAAACCGTTTTTTCATTTTATATTTCTAATTAAAATTAGATCGACATTTGTTAATTTTAATGTTTAACAAAATAATTTATATTTATTTTACTTCGATTTTTGACTATTTTCATGTTGAAAAAATATCAATTTATTACAAACATAAATCCACAAATATTTAAATTCATCTCCTGAAGAAGACCCATGTGGGGTCGAAACTGTAGAGGTTGAATTCAATAAAGAGTGGCTGATTTCCAGTAACCATCTTCGTTTTTAATATCAACACCTAGCCAAGAAATATCCCATCAATCATATAAATATTTGTTTGCGCGCCCGAATTTTATAATTTTTCATCATATTTTATCCGCAGTATAGGTCCAAAAGCATGTTTATGAATGTTTTAACAAAAATATCCATTTTAAGAATAGGAAAAATCTGTCTTTATTTTTGTAAAAAATCATATAAATATTTGCTTCCGCGCGCGAATTTTATGATTTTTCATCATATTTTAGGTAAAAGAAAACATTGCAACAAGAAAATTGCTATTTCAAGTGTGGTAGGTATTCTAGAATCCAGCCAATTAAGCTTACAATATACAACGTATTCATCAAAAATAGGTAAAACCTGACTTTATTTTTGTAAAAACTTATATAAATATTTGCTTCCGCGCTCGAATTTTATAATTTTTCATCATATTTTATCCATAGTATAGGTCCAAAAGCATGTTTATGAACGTTTTAACAAAAATATCCATTTCAAAAATATATAAAATCTGACTTTATTTTTGTAAAAAATCATATAAATATTTGCTTCCGTGCCCGAATTTTATGATTTTTCATCATATTTTAGCTAAAAGAATACATTGCAACAAGAAAATTGCTATTTCAAGTGTGTTAGGTATTCTAGAATCCAGCCCATGTAGCTTACAATATACAACGTATTCATCAAAAATAGGTAAAATCTGACTTTTATTTTGTAAAAAATCATATAAAAATTTGTTTGCGCGCCCGAATTTTATGATTTTTCATCATATTTTAGCTAAAAGAAAACATTGCAACAAGAAAATTGCTATTTCAAGTGTGGTAGGTATTCTAGAATCCAGCCAATGAAGCTTACAATATACAACGTATTCATCAAAAATAGGTAAAATCTGACTTTTTTTGTAAAAAATCATATAAATATTTTCTTCCGCGCCCGAATTTTATAATTTTTCATCATATTTTATCCGCAGTATAGGTCCAAAAGCATGTTTATAAATATTTTAACAAAAATATCCATTTCAAGAATAGGAAAAATCTGACTTTATTTTTGTAAAAAATCTTATACATATTTGCTTCCGCGCTGAATTTTATGATTTTTCATCATAATTTAGGTAAAAGAAAACATTGCAACAAGAAAATTGCTATTTCAAGTGTGGTAGGTATTCTAGAATCCAGCCAATGAAGCTTACAATATACAACGTATTCATCAAAAATAGGTAAAATCTGACTTTTTTTTTGTAAAAAATCATATAAATACTTGTTTGCGCGCCCGAATTTTATAATTTTTCATCATATTTTATCCGCAGTATAGGTCCAAAAGTATGTTTATGAATGTTTTAACAAAAATATCCATTTCAAGAATAGGTAAAATCTGACTTTATTTTTGTAAAAAATCATACAAATATTTGCTTCCGTTTCCGAATTTTATGATTTTTTATCATATTTTAGCTAAAAGAAAACATTGCAACAAGAAAATTGCTATTTCAAGTGTGTTAGGTATTCCAGAATCCAGCCCAGGTAGTTTACAATATACAACGTATTCATCAAAAATAGGTAAAATCTGACATTATTTTTGTAAAAAATCATATAAATATTTGCTTCCGCGCCCGAATTTTATGATTTTTCATCATAATTTAGGTAAAAGAAAACATTGCAACAAGAAAATTGCTATTTCAAGTGTGGTAGATATTTTAGAATCCAGCCAATGAAGCTTACAATATACAACGTATTCATCAAAAATAGGTAAAATCTGACTTTATTTTTGTAAAAAATTATATAAATATTTGCTTCCGCGCTCGACTTTTATAATTTTTCATCATAGTTATCCATAGTATAGGTCCAAAAGCATGTTTATGAACGTTTTAACAAAAATTTCCATTTCAAAAATATGTAAAATCTGACTTTATTTTTGTAAAAAATCATATAAATATTTGCTTCCGTGCCCGAATTTTATGATTTTTCATCATATTTTAGCTAAAAGAAAACATTGCAACAAGAAAATTGCTATTTCAAGTGTGTTAGGTATCCTAGAATCCAGCCCATGTAGCTTACAATATACAACGTATTCATCAAAAATATTTAAAATCTGACTTTTATTTTGCAAAAAATCATAATTATATTTGTTTGCGCGCCCGAATTTTATAATTTTTTATCATATTTTATCCGCAGTATAGGTCCAAAAGCATGTTTATGAATGTTTTAACAAAAATATCCATTTCATGAATAGGAAAAATCTGACTTTATTTTTGTAAAAAATCATATAAATATTCGCTTCTGCGCCCGAATTTTATGATTTTTCATCATATTTTAGCTAAAAGAATACATTGCAACAAGAAAATTGCTATTTCAAGTGTGTTAGGTATTCTAGAATCCAGCCCATGTAGCTTACAATATACAACGTATTCATCAAAAATAGGTAAAATCTGACTTTTATTTTGTAAAAAATCATATAAAAATTTGTTTGCGCGCCCGAATTTTATAATTTTTCATCATATTTTATCCGCAGTATAGGTCCAAAAGCATGTTTATGAATGTTTTAACAAAAATATCCATTTCAAGAATAGAAAAAATCTGACTTTATTTTTGTAAAAAATCATATAAATATTTGCTTCCGCGCCCAAATTTTATGATTTTTCATCATAATTTAGGTAAAAGAAAACATTGCAACAAGAAAATTGCTATTTCAAGTGTGGTAGGTATTCTAGAATCCAGCCAATGAAGCTTACAATATACAATGTATTCATCAAAAATAGGTAAAATCTGACTTTTTTTTTTGTAAAAAATCATATAAATATTTGTTTGCGCGCCCGAATTTTATAATTTTTCATCATATTTTATCCGCAGTATAGGTCCAAAAGCATGTTTATGAATGTTTTAACAAAAATATCCATTTCAAAAATATGTAAAATCTGACTTTATTTTTGTAAAAAATCATATAAATATTTGCTTCCGTGCCCGAATTTTATGATTTTTCATCATATTTTAGCTAAAAGAAAACATTGCAACAAGAAAATTGCTATTTCAAGTGTGGTAGGTATTCTAGAATCCAGCCAATGAAGCTTACAATATACAACGTATTCATCAAAAATAGGTAAAATCTGACTTTTTTTGTAAAAAATCATATAAATATTTTCTTCCGCGCCCGAATTTTATAATTTTTCATCATATTTTATCCGCAGTATAGGTCCAAAAGCATGTTTATAAATATTTTAACAAAAATATCCATTTCAAGAATAGGAAAAATCTGACTTTTTTTTTGTAAAAAATCTTATACATATTTGCTTCCGCGCTGAATTTTATGATTTTTCATCATAATTTAGGTAAAAGAAAACATTGCAACAAGAAAAATTGCTATTTCAAGTGTGGTAGGTATTCTAGAATCCAGCCAATGAAGCTTACAATATACAACGTATTCATCAAAAATAGGTAAAATCTGACTTTTTTTTTGTAAAAAATCATATAAATATTTGTTTGCGCGCCCGAACTTGATAATTTTTCATCATATTTTATCCGCAGTATAGGTCCAAAAGTATGTTTATGAATGTTTTAACAAAAATATCCATTTCAAGAATAGGTAAAATCTGACTTTATTTTTGTAAAAAATCATACAAATATTTGCTTCCGTTTCCGAATTTTATGATTTTTTATCATATTTTAGCTAAAAGAAAACATTGCAACAAGAAAATTGCTATTTCAAGTGTGTTAGGTATTCCAGAATCCAGCCCAGGTAGTTTACAATATACAACGTATTCATCAAAAATAGGTAAAATCTGACATTATTTTTGTAAAAAATCATATAAATATTTGGTTCCGCGCCCGAATTTTATGATTTTTCATCATAATTTAGGTAAAAGAAAACATTGCAACAAGAAAATTGCTATTTCAAGTGTGGTAGATATTTTAGAATCCAGCCAATGAAGCTTACAATATACAACGTATTCATCAAAAATAGGTAAAATCTGACTTTATTTTTGTAAAAAATTATATAAATATTTGCTTCCGCGCTCGACTTTTATAATTTTTCATCATATTTTAGCTAAAAGAAAACATTGCAACAAGAAAATTGCTATTTCAAGTGTGTTAGGTATCCTAGAATCCAGCCCATGTAGCTTACAATATACAACGTATTCATCAAAAATATTTAAAATCTGACTTTTATTTTGTAAAAAATCATAATTATATTTGTTTGCGCGCCCGAATTTTATAATTTTTTATCATATTTTATCCGCAGTATAGGTCCAAAAGCATGTTTATGAATGTTTTAACAAAAATATCCATTTCATGAATAGGTAAAATCTGACTTTATTTTTGTAAAAAATCATACAAATATTTGCTTCCGTGTCCGAATGTTATGATTTTTTATCATATTTTAGCTAAAAGAAAACATTGCAACAAGAAAATTGCTATTTCAAGTGTGTTAGGTATTCCAGAATCCAGCCCAGGTAGTTTACAATATTCAACGTATTCATCAAAAATAGGTAAAATCTGTCTTTATTTTTGTAAAAAATCATATAAATATTTGCTTCCGCGCCCGAATTTTATGATTTTTCGTCATAATTTAGGTAAAAGAAAACGGAAAGAAAACTACTGGAATTCAGTCAATGGGATAAAATTTTATTTCCTCTCCTACCGGTTTCGACTCCACATGGGTCTTCCTCAGGGAATATTGATATATCATATTGTTAGTTTACATGTAATTTACAGGTAAGTTCTTTACTTACGTGAAAGTCAATTTATACATTAATAATGTTTTGTAAATACATTTGTCTATAATTGTAACAGTACAGTTAAAAATCAAATCGTGATGTTTTATAAACTCACAAGTCAAACATATGTAAAACTATTTTATAAATGCAGATATTAAATATATAGTAATTTAATAATTTTATTTTTCACAAAAACGTGGTTTCATGCATCTACGGTAAAAACCAACTAAGCATTGTAACAAAGATATACTTGTGTAATTAAGCCTTATTAAGGACAGTTGAGTTAATTGAAGATAGGTATAATTTGATATATTTAGGGGATAGAATAATTATCAAAATGATTTAAAAATGATATCTAGTTGTGTTAAATTTGTTATTTTATGTATTTATTTTATTTATTTTAATTATTAATTTTAAATTTTTTTATATTGTAATTAATTTTTTTATTTATTATTTTTATATTTATATTTTAAGATGTTGTTATATATTTTACTTAAATACATTGTGTCTGATCTTAAATTTATATTTTTATCATCGTTACTTGTGAGTTTATAAAACATCACGATTTGATTTTTAACTGTACTGTTACAATTATAGACAAATGTATTTACAAAACATTATTAATGTATAAAATGACTTTCACGTAAGTAAAGAACCTACCTGTAAATTACATGTAAACTAACAATATGATATATCAGTAGTCCCTGAGGAAGACCCATCTGGGGTCGAAACCGGTAGGAGAGGAAATAAAATTTTATCCCATTGACTGAATTCCAGTAGTTTTCTTTCCTTTCATCAATTGACCAGTCAAGAAAAATCCGTCTACCGTAAAAGAAAACATTGCAACAAGAAAATTGCTATTTCAAGTGTGGTAGATATTTTAGAATCCAGCCAATGAAGCTTACAATATACAACGTATTCATCAAAAATAGGTAAAATCTGACTTTATTTTTGTAAAAAATTATATAAATATTTGCTTCCGCGCTCGAATTTTATAATTTTTCATCATATTTTATCCGCAGTATAGGTCCAAAAGCATGTTTATGAATGTTTTAACAAAAATATCCATTTCAAGAATAGGAAAAATCTGACTTTATTTTTGTAAAAAATCATATCAATATTTGCTTCCGCGCCCGAATTTTATGATTTTTCATCATAATTTAGGTAAAAGAAAACATTGCAACAAGAAAATTGCTATTTCAAGTGTGGTAGGTATTCTAGAATCCAGCTAATGAAGCTTACAATATACAACGTATTCATCAAAAATAGGTAAAATCTGACTTTTTTTTGTAAAAAATCATATAAATATTTGTTTGCGCGCCCGAATTTTATAATTTTTCATCATATTTTATCCGCAGTATAGGTCCAAAAGCATGTTTATGAATGTTTTAACAAAAATATCCATTTCAAGAATAGGTAAAATCTAACTTTATTTTTGTAAAAAATCATATAAATATTTGCTTCCGCGCCCGAATTTTATGATTTTTCATCATAATTTAGGTAAAAGAAAACATTGCAACAAGAAAATTGGTATTTCAAGTGTGGTAGGTATTCTAGAATCCAGCCAATGAAGCTTACAATATACAACGTATTCATCAAAAATAGGTAAAATCTGACTTTTTTTTTGTAAAAAATCATATAAATATTTGTTTGCGCGCCCGAATTTTATAATTTTTCATCATATTTTATCCGCAGTATAGGTCCAAAAGCATGTTTATGAATGTTTTAACAAAAATATCCATTTCAAAAATATGTAAAATCTGACTTTATTTTTGTAAAAAATCATATAAATATTTGCTTCCGTGCCCGAATTTTATGATTTTTTATCATATTTTAGCTAAAAGAAAACATTGCAACAAGAAAATTTCTATTTCAAATGTGGTAGGTATTCTAGAATCCAGCCAATGAAGCTTACAATATACAACGTATTCATCAAAAATAGGTAAAATCTGACTTTTTTTGTAAAAAATCATATAAATATTTTCTTCCGCGCCCGAATTTTATAATTTTTTATCATATTTTATCCACAGTATAGGTCCAAAAGCATGTTTATGAATGTTTAAACAAAAATATCCATTTCAAGAATATGTAAAATCTTACTTTATTTTTGTAAAAAATCATATAAATATTTGCTTCCGCGCCCGAATTTTATGATTTTTCATCATAATTGAGGTAAAAGAAAACATTGCAACAAGAAAATTGCTATTTCAAGTGTGGTAGGTATTCTAGAATCCAGCCAATGAAGCTTACAATATACAACGTATTCATTAAAAATAGGTAAAATCTGACTTTATTTTTGTAAAAAATTATATAAATATTTGCTTCCGCGTTTGAATTTTATTATTTTTCATCATATTTTATTTATAGTATAGGTCCAAAAGCATGTTTATTAACGTTTTAACAAAAATATCCATTTCAAAAATATGTAAAATCTGACTTTATTTTTGTAGAAAATCATATAAATATTTGCTTCCGTGCCCGAATTTTATAATTTTTCATCATAATTTAGGTAAAAG
>JAQOWZ010000451.1:0-39496 GCA_035578165.1 Stenolophus ochropezus
ACGCGCTATCTCAGAGTCTTGTTGCAATGTTTTCTTTTAGCTAAAATATGATAAAAAATTATAAAATTCGGACGCGCTATCTCAGAGTTATATGATTTTTTACAAAAATTAAGTCAGATTTATCCTATTCTTGAAATGGATATTTTTGTTAAAATATTCATAAACATGCTTTTGGACCTATACTATGGATAAAATATGATGAAAAATTAGAAAATTCGAGCGCGGAAGCAAATATTTATATAATTTTTAAAAAAAAAAGTCAGATTTTACCTATTTTTGATGAATACGTTGTATATTGTAAGCTACATGGGCTGGATTCTAGAATACCTAACACACTTGAAATAGCAATTTTCTTGTTGCAATGTTTTCTTTTAGCTAAAATATGATGAAAAATCATAAAATTCGGGCGCGGAAGCAAATATTTATATGATTTTTTACAAAAATAATGTCAGATTTTCATATTTTTGAAATGGATATTTTTGTTAAAACGTTCATAAACATGCTTTGGACCTATACTATGGATAAATTATAATGAAAAATTATAAATTTTGGGCGCGCAAACAAATATTTATATGATTTTTTTGCAAAAAAAAAGTCAGATTTTACCTATTTTGATGAATACCTTGTATATTGTAAGCTCCATGGGCTGGATTCTAGAATACCTAACACAGTTGAAATAGCAATTTTCTTGTTGCAATGTTTTCTTTTAGCTAAAATATGATAAAAAATCATAAAATTCGGGCGCGGAAGTAAATATTTATATGATTTTTTACAAAAATAAAGTCAGTTATTTCCTATTCTTGAAATGGATAATTTTGTTAAAACATTCATAAACATGCTTTTGGACCTATACTGCGGATAAAATATGATGAAAAATTATAAAATTCGGGCGCGCAAACAAAAATTTTTATGATTTTTTGCAAAAAAAAAGTCAGATTTTACCTATTTTTGATGAATACGTTGTATATTGTAAGCTGCAAACATGCTTTAGGACCTATACTATGGATAAAATATGATGAAAAATTATAAAATTCGGGCGCGCAAACAAATATTTATATAATTTTTTACAAAAAAAAAGTCAGATTTTACCTATTTTTAAAGAATACGTTGTATATTGTAAGCTACATGGGCTGGATTCTAGAATACCTAACACACTTGAAATAGCAATTTTCTGGTTGCAATGTTTTCTTTTACCTAAAATATGATGAAAAAACAGAAAATTCGGGCGCGGAAGCAAATATTTATATGATTTTTTACAAAAATAATGTCAGATTTTACATATTTTTGAAATGGATATTTTTGTTAAAACGTTCATAAACATGCTTTTGGACCTATACTATAAATAAAATATGATGAAAAATTATAAAATTCGAGCGCGGAAGCAAATATTTATATAATTTTTTACAAAAATTACGTCAGATTTTACCTATTTTTGATGAATACATTGTATATTTTAAGCTTCATTGGCTGGGTTCTAGAATACCTACAACACTTGAAATAGCAATTTTCTTGTTGCAATGTTTTCTTTTACCTAAATTATGATGAAAAATCATAAAATTCGGGCGCGGAAGCAAATATTTATATGATTTTTTACAAAAATATTGTCAGATTTTTCCTATTCTTGAAATGGATATTTTTGTTAAAACATTTATAAACATGCTTTTGGACCTATACTATAAATAAAATATGATGAAAAATTAAAAAATTCGAGCGCGGAAGCAAACATTTATATAATTTTTTACAAAAATTAAGTCAGATTTTACCTATTTTTGATGAATACGTTGTATATTGTAAGCTACATGGGCTGGATTCTAAAATACCTAACACACTTGAAATAGCAATTTTCTTGTTGCAATGTTTTCTTTTAGCTAAAATATGATGAAAAATCATAAAATTCGGGCGCGGAAGCAAATATTTATATGATTTTTTACAAAAATAATGTCAGATTTTACATATTTTTGAAATGGAAATCTTTGTTAAAACGTTCATAAACATGCTTTTGGACCTATACTATGGGATAAAATATGATGAAAAATTATAAAATTCGAGGGCAGGAGCAAATATTTATTTAATTTTTTACAAAAATAAAGTCAGATATTACCTTTTTTTGATGAATACGTTGTATATTGTAAGCTTCGTTGGCTGGAGTCTAGAATATCTATCACACTTGAAAAAGCAATTTTCTTGTTGCAATGTTTTCTTTTACCTAAATTAAGATAAAAAATCATAAAATTCGGGCGCGGAAGCAAATATTTATATGATTTTTTACAAAAATAGTCAGATTTTACATATTCTTGAAATGGATATTTTTGTTAAAACGTTCATAAACATGCTTTTGGACCTATACTATGGATAAAATATGATGAAAAATTATAAAATTCGGGCGCGCAAACAAATATTTATATGATTTTTTACAGAAAAAAAGTCGTATTTTACCTATTTTTGATGAATACGTTGTATATTGTAAGCTTCATTGGCTGGATTCTAGAATACCTACCACACTTGAAATAGCAATTTTCTTGTTGCAATGTTTTCTTTTAGCTAAAATATGATGAAAAATCATAAAATTCGGGCGCGGAAGCAAATATTTATATGATTTTTTACAAAAATAAAGTAAGATTTTACCTTTTCTTGAAATGGATATTTTTGTTAAAACATTTATAAACATGCTTTTGGACCTATACTATAGATAAAATATGATGAAAAATTATAAAATTCGGACGCGGGAAGCAAAACTTTATATGATTTTTTACAAAAATAATGTCAGATTTTACCTATTTTTCATGAATACGCTGTTTGTTGCAAGCTATATGGGCTGGATTCTGGAATACCTACCACAATTGAAATAGTAATTTTCTTGTAGCAATGTTTTCTTTTAGCTAAAATATGATGAAAATTCATAAAATTCGGGCGCGGAAGCAAATATTTATATAATTTTTTACAAAAATAAAGTCAGATTTTACATATATTTGAATTGGATATTTTTGTTAAAACATTCATAAACTTGCTTTTGGACCTATACTATGGGATAAAATATGATGAAAAATCATAAAATTCAGCGCGGAAGCAAATATTTATATGATTTTTTACAAAAATAAAGTTACATTTTACCTATTTTTAATGAATACGTTGTATATTGTAAGCTACATGGGCTGGATTCTAGAATACCTACCACACTTGAAATAGCAATTTTCTTGTTGCAATGTTTTTCTTTTAGCTAAAATATGACGAAAAATTATAAAATTCGGTCGCGGAAGCAAATATTAATATGATTTTTTACAAAAATAAAGTCAGATTTTACCTATTTTGATGATTACGATGCATTTTGTAACTTCATTGGCTGGATTCTAGAATACTACCACACTTGAAATAGCAATTTTCTTGTTGCAATGTTTTCTTTTACCTAAATCATGATGAAAAATCATAAAATTCGGGCGTGGAAGCAAATATTTGAATGATTTTTTACAAAAATAAAGTCAGATTTTACCTATTCTTGAAATGGATACTTTTGTTAAAACATTCATAAACATGCTTTTGGACCTATATTATGGATAAAATATAATGAAAAATTATAAAATTTGGGCGCGGAAGCAAATATTTATATAATTTTTTACAAAAATTAAGTCAGATTTTACCTATATTTGATGAATACGTTGCATATTGTAAGCTTCATTGGCTGTATTCTAGTATACATACCACACTTGAAATAGCAATTTTCTTATTGCAATATTTTATTTTACCTAAATTATGATGAAAAATCATAAAATTCGGGCGCGGAAGCAAATATTTATATGATTTTTTTTACAAAAATAAAGTCAGATTTTACCTATTCTTGAAATGGATATTTTTTTTTAAACATTCATAAACATGCTTCTGGGACCTATACTATGGATAAAATATAATGAAAAATTATAAAATTTGGGCGCGGAAGCAAATATTTATATAATTTTTTACAAAAATTAAGTCAGATTTTACCTATATTTGATGAATACGTTGCATATTGTAAGCTTCATTGGCTGGATTCTAGTATACATACCACACTTGAAATAGCACTTTTGTTGTTACAATATTTTCTTTTACCTAAATTATAATGAAAAATCATAAAATTCGGGCGCGGAAGCAAATATTTATATGATTTTTTACAAAAATAAAGTCAGATTTTACCTATTCTTGAAATGGATATTTTTGTTAAAACATTCATAAACATGCTTTTGGACCTATACTATGGATAAAATATGATGAAAAATTATAAAATTCGGGCGCGGAAGCAAATATTTATATGAATTTTTACAAAAATAAAGTCAGATTTTACCTATTTTTGATGAATGCGTTGTAGATTGTAAGCTACATGGGCTGGATTCTAGAATACCTGCCACAATTGAAATAGCAATTTTCTTATAGCAATGTTTCTTTTAGCTAAAATATGATCAAAAATCATAAAATTCAGGCGCGGAACCAAATATTTATATGATTTTTTACAAAAATAAAGTCAGTTTTTACCTATTTTTGAAATGGATATTTTTGTTAAAACATTCATAAACATGCTTTTGGACCTATACTATGGATAAAATATGATAAAAAATTATAAAATTCGGGCGCGGAAGCAAATATTTATATGATTTTTTACAAAAATAAAGTCAGATTTTACTTATTTTTGATGAATACGTTGTATATCGTAATTTACATGGGCTGGATTCTAGAATACCTACCACAATTGAAATAGCAATTTTCTTGTAGCAATGTTTTCTTTTAGCTAAAATATAATGAAAAATTATAAAATTCGGGCACGGAAGCAAATATTTACATGATTTTTTACAAAAATAAAGTCAGACTTTAGCTATTTTTGAAATGGATATTTTTGTTAAAACATTCATAAACATGCTTTTGGACCTATACTATGGATAAAATATGATGAAAAAATATAAAATTTGGGCGTGGAAGAAAATATTTATATTATTTTTCACAAAAATAAAGTCAGATTTTACCTATTTTTGACGAATACGTTGCATATTGTAAGCTTCATTGGCTGGATTCTAGAATACCACCACACTTGAAATAGCAATTATCTTGTTGCAATGTTTTCTTTTAGCTAAAATATGATGAAAAATTAGAAAATTCGGGCGCGGAAGCAAATATTTATATGATTTTTTACAAAAATAAAGTCAGATTTTACCTATTTTTGAAATGGATATTTTTGTTGAAACATTTATAAACATGCTTTTGGACCCTATACTATGGATAAAATATGATGAAAAATTATAAAATTCGGGCGCGGATGCAAATATTTATATGACTTTTTACAAAAATAAAGTCAGATTTTACCTATTTTTAATGAATACGTTGTATATTGTAAGCTACATGTGCTGGATTCTAGAATACCTAACACACTTGAAATAACAATTTTCTTGTTCCAATGTTTTCTTTTAGCTAAATTATGATGAAAAATTATAAAATTCGGGCGCGGAAGCAAATATTTATATAATTTTTTACAAAAATGAGGTCAGATTTTATCCATTTTTGATGAATACGTTGCATATTGTATGCTTCATTGGCTTGATTCTAGAATAACACCACACTTGAAATAGCAATTTTCTTGTTGCATTGTTTTCCTTTAGCTAAAATATGATGAAAAATTATAAAATTCGGGCGCGGAAGCAAATATTTGAATAATGTTTTACAAAAATAGAGTCAGATTTAACATGTTCTTGAAATTGGATATTTTTGTTAAAACATTCATAAACATGCTTTTGGACCTATACTATGGATAAAATATAATGAAAAATTATAAAATTCGGGCGCGGAAGCAAATTTTTATATGATTTTTTACAAAAATAAAGTCAGATTCTACCTATTTTTGATGAATGCGTTGTATATTGTAAGCTACATGGGCTGGATTCTAGAATATCTACCACAATTGAAATAGCAATTTTCTTGTAGCAATGTTTTCTTTTAGCTAAAATATGATCAAAAATTATAAAATTTGGGCGCGGAAGCAAATATTTATATGATTTTTTACAAAAATAAAGTCAGATTTTACCTATTTTTGAAATGAATATTTTTGTTTAAAACATTCATAAACATACTTTTGGACCTATACTATGAATAAAATATGATGAAAAATTATAAAATTCGGGCGCGGAAGCAAATATTTATATGATTTTTTACAAAAATAAAGTCAGATTTTACCTATTTTTGAAATGGATATTTTTGTTAAAACATTCATAAACATGCTTTTGGACCTATACTATGGATAAAATATGATGAAAAATTATAAAATTCGGGCGCGGAAGCAAATATTTATATAATTTTTTACAAAAATAAAGTCAGATTTTACTTATTTTTGATGAATACGTTGTATATCGTAATTTACATGGGCTGGATTCTAGAATACCTACCACAATTGAAATAGCAATTTTCTTGTAGCAATGTTTTCTTTTAGCTAAAATATGATGAAAAATTATAAAATTCGGGCGCGGAAGCAAATATTTATATGATTTTTTACAAAAATAAAGTCAGATTTTACCTATTTTTAATGAATACGTTGTATATTGTAAGCTACATGTGCTGGATTCTAGAATACCTACCACACTTGAAATAGCAATTTTCTTGTTCCAATGTTTTCTTTTAGCTAAAATATGATGAAAAATTATAAAATTCGGGCGCGGAAGCAAATATTTATATAATTTTTTACAAAAATGAAGTCAGATTTTATCCATTTTTGATGAATACGTTGCATATTGTAAGCTTCATTGGCTTGATTCTAGAATAACACCACACTTGAAATAGCAATTTTCTTGTTGCATTGTTTTCCTTTAGCTAAAATATGATGAAAAATTATAAAATTCGGGCGCGGAAGCAAATTTTTGAATGATGTTTTACAAAAATAGAGTCAGATTTTACATGTTCTTGAAATTGGATATTTTTGTTAAAACATTCATAAACATGCTTTTGGACCTATACTATGGATAAAATATAATGAAAAATTATAAAATTCGGGCGCGGAAGCAAATTTTTAAATGATTTTTTACAAAAATAAAGTCAGATTCTACCTATTTTTGATGAATGCGTTGTATATTGTAAGCTACATGGGCTGGATTCTAGAATATCTACCACAATTGAAATAGCAATTTTCTTGTAGCAATGTTTTCTTTTAGCTAAAATATGATCAAAAATTATAAAATTTGGGCGCGGAAGCAAATATTTATATGATTTTTTACAAAAATAAAGTCAGATTTTACCTATTTTTGAAATGAATATTTTTGTTAAAACATTCATAAACATGCTTTTGGACCCTATACTATGGATAAAATATGATGAAAAATTATAAAATTCGGGCGCGGAAGCAAATATTTATATGATTTTTTTCAAAAATTAAGTCAGATTTTACCTAATTTTGATGAATACGTTGCATATTGTAAGCTTCATTGGCTGGATTCTAGAATACCACCACACTTGAAATAGCAATTTTCTTGTTGCAATGTTTTCTTTTACCTAAATTATGATGAAAAATTATAAAATTCGGGCGCGGAAGCAAATATTTATATGATTTTTTACAAAAATAAAGTAAGATTTTACCTATTCTTGAAATGGATATTTTTGTTAAAACATTTATAAACATGCTTTTGGACCTATACTATAGATAAAATATGATGAAAAATTATAAAATTCGGACGCGGAAGCAAAACTTTATATGATTTTTTACAAAAATAAAGTCAGATTTTACCTATTTTTGATGAATACGTTGTATATTGTAAGCTACATGGGCTGGATTCTAGAATACCTACCACACTTGAAATAGCAATTTTCTTGTTGCAATGTTTTCTTTAACCTAAATTATGATAAAAAAATCATAAAATTCGGGAGCGGAAGCAAATATTTGAATGATTTTTTACAAAAATAAAGTCAGATTTTACCTATTCTTGAAATAGATATTTTTGTTAAAACATTCATAAACATGCTTTTGGACCTATACTATGGATAAAATATAATGAAAAATTATAAAATTTGGGCGCTGAAGCAAATATTTATATAAATTTTTACAAAAATAAAGTCAGATTTTACTTATTTTTGATGAATACGTTGTATATTGTAAGCTACATGGGCTGGATTCTAGAATACCTACCGCAATTGAAATAGCAATTTTCTTGTAGCAAAGTTTTCTTTTAGCTAAAATATGATGAAAAATCATAAAATTCGGGCGCGGAAGCAAATATTTATATTATTTTTCACAAAAATAAAGTCAGATTTTAACTACTTTTTAAATGGATATTTTTGTTAAAACATTCATAAACATGCTTTTGGACCTATACTATGGATTAAATATGATGAAAAATTATAAAATTCGGGCGCGGAAGCAAATTTTTATATGATTTTTTACAAAAATAAAGTCAGATTTTACCTAATTTTGATGAATACGTTGCATATTATAAGCTTCATTGGCTGGATTCTAGAATACCACCACACTTGAAATAGCAATTTTCTTGTTGCAATGTTTTCTTTTACCTAAATTATGATGAAAAATTATAAAATTCGGGCGCGGAAGCAAATATTTATATGATTTTTTACAAAAATAAAGTAAGATTTTACCTATTCTTGAAATGGATATTTTTGTTAAAACATTTATAAACATGCTTTTGGACCTATACTATATATAAAATATGACGAAAAATTATAAAATTCGTTTGCGAAAGCAAATCTTTATATGATTTTTTACAAAAATAAAATCAGATTTTACCTATTTTTGATGAATACGTTGTATATTGTAAGCTACATGGACTGGATCCTATAATACCTACCACACTTGAAATAGCAATTTTCTTGTTGCAATATTTTCTTTTACCTAAATTATGATGAAAAATCATAAAATTCGGGCGCGGAAGCAAATATTTATATGATTTTTTTACAAAAATAAAGTCAGATTTTACCTATTCTTGAAATGGATATTTTTGTTAAAACATTCATAAACATGCTTCTGGACCTATACTATGGATAAAATATAATGAAAAATTATAAAATTTGGGCGCGGAAGCAAATATTTATATATTTTTTTACAAAAATTAAGTCAGATTTTACCTATATTTGATGAATACGTTGCATATTGTAAGCTTCATTGGCTGGATTCTAGTATACATACCACACTTGAAATAGCACTTTTGTTGTTACAATATTTTCTTTTACCTAAATTATAATGAAAAATCATAAAATTCGGGCGCGAAAGCAAATATTTATATGATTTTTTACAAAAATAAAGTCAGATTTTACCTATTCTTGAAATGGATATTTTTGTTAAAACATTCATAAACATGCTTTTGGACCTATACTATGGATAAAATATGATGAAAAATTATAAAATTCGGGCGCGGAAGCAAATATTTATATGAATTTTTACAAAAATAAAGTCAGATTTTACCTATTTTTGATGAATGCGTTGTAGATTGTATGCTACATGGGCTGGATTCTAGAATACCTGCCACAATTGAAATAGCAATTTGCTTATAGCAATGTTTTCTTTTAGCTAAAATATGATCAAAAATCATAAAATTTGGGCGCGGAACCAAATATTTATATGATTTTTTACAAAAATAAAGTCAGTTTTTACCTATTTTTGAAATGGATATTTTTGTTAAAACATTCATAAACATGCTTTTGGACCTATACTATGGATAAAATATGATGAAAAATTATAAAATTCGGGCTCGGAAGCAAATATTTATATGATTTTTTACAAAAATAAAGTCAGATTTTACTTATTTTTGATGAATACGTTGTATATCGTAATTTACATGGGCTGGATTCTAGAATACCTACCACAATTGAAATAGCAATTTTCTTGTAGCAATGTTTTATTTTAGCTAAAATATGATGAAAAATTATAAAATTCGGGCACGGAAGCAAATATTTACATGATTTTTTACAAATATAAAGTCAGACTTTAGCTATTTTTGAAATGGATATTTTTGTTAAAACATTCATAAACATGCTTTTGGACCTATACAATGGATAAAATATGATGAAAAATTATAAAATTCGGGCGTGGAAGAAAATATTTATATTATTTTTCACAAAAATAAAGTCAGATTTTACCTATTTTTGACGAATACGTTGCATATTGTAAGCTTCATTGGCTGGATTCTAGAATACCACCACACTTGAAATAGCAATTATCTTGTTGCAATGTTTTCTTTTAGCTAAAATATGATGAAAATCTATAAAATTTGGGCGCGGAAGCAAATATTTATATGATTTTTTACAAAAATAAAGTCAGATTTTACCTATTCTTAAAATGGATGTTTTTGTTAAAACATTTTTAAACATGCTTTTGGACTTATACTATGGATAAAATATGATGAAAAATTATAAAATTCGGGCGCGGAAGCAAATATTTATATGATTTTTTACAAAAATAATGTCAGATTTTACCTATTTTTGATGAATACGTTGTATATTGTAAGCTATATGGGCTGGATTCTAGAATACCTACCACAATTGAAATAGCAATTTTCTTGTAGCAATGTTTTCTATTAGCTAAAATATGATGAAAAATCATAAAATTCGGGCGCGGAAGCAAATATTTATATGATTTTTTTACAAAAATAAAGTCAGATTTTACCTATTTTTGAAATGGATATTTTTGTTAAAACATTCATAAACATGCTTTTGGACCTATACTATGGATAAAATATGACAAAAAATTATAAAATTCGGGCGCAGAAGCAAATCATTATATGATTTTATACAAAAATAAAGTCAGATTTTACCTATTTTTAATGAATACGTTGTATATTGTAAGCTACATGGGCTGGATTCTAGAATACCTACCACACTTGAAATAGCAATTTTCTTGTTGCAATGTTTTCTTTTACCTAAATTATGATGAAAAATCATAAAATTCGTGCGCGGAAGCAAATATTTGAATGATTTTTTACAAAAATTAAGTCAGATTTCACCTATTCTTGAAATGGATATTTTTGTTAAAACATTCATAAACATGCTTTTGGACCTATACTATGGATAAAATATAATGAAAAATTATAAAATTTGGGCGCGGAAGCAGATATTTATATAATTTTTTACAAAAATAAAGTCAGATTTTACTTATTTTTGATGAATACGTTGTATATCGTAATTTACATGGGCTGGATTCTAGAATACCTACCACAATTGAAATAGCAATTTTCTTGTAGCAATGTTTTCTTTTAGCTAAAATATGATGAAAAATTATAAAATTCGGGCACGGAAGCAAATATTTACATGATTTTTTACAAAAATAAAATCAGACTTTAGCTATTTTTGAAATGGATATTTTTGTTAAAACATTCATAAACATGCTTTTGGACCTATACTATGGATAAAATATGATGAAAAATTATAAAATTCGGGCGTGGAAGAAAATATTTATATTATTTTTCACAAAAATAAAGTCAGATTTTACCTATTTTTGACGAATACGTTGCATATTGTAAGCTTCATTGGCTGGATTCTAGAATACCACCACACTTGAAATAGCAATTATCTTGTTGCAATGTTTTCTTTTAGCTAAAATATGATGAAAATCTATAAAATTTGGGCGCGGAAGCAAATATTTATATGATTTTTTACAAAAATAAAGTCAGATTTTACCTATTCTTAAAATGGATGTTTTTGTTAAAACATTTTTAAACATGCTTTTGGACTTATACTATGGATAAAATATGATGAAAAATTATAAAATTCGGGCGCGGAAGCAAATATTTATATGATTTTTTACAAAAATAATGTCAGATTTTACCTATTTTTGATGAATACGTTGTATATTGTAAGCTATATGGGCTGGATTCTAGAATACCTACCACAATTGAAATAGCAATTTTCTTGTAGCAATGTTTTCTTTTAGCTAAAATATGATGAAAAATCATAAAATTCGGGCGCGGAAGCAAATATTTATATGATTTTTTTACAAAAATAAAGTCAGATTTTACCTATTTTTGAAATGGATATTTTTGTTAAAACATTCATAAACATGCTTTTGGACCTATACTATGGATAAAATATGACAAAAAATTATAAAATTCGGGCGCGGAAGCAAATCATTATATGATTTTATACAAAAATAAAGTCAGATTTTACCTATTTTTAATGAATACGTTGTATATTGTAAGCTACATGGGCTGGATTCTAGAATACCTACCACACTTGAAATAGCAATTTTCTTGTTGCAATGTTTTCTTTTACCTAAATTATGATGAAAAATCATAAAATTCGGGCGCGGAAGCAAATATTTGAATGATTTTTTACAAAAATTAAGTCAGATTTCACCTATTCTTGAAATGGATATTTTTGTTAAAACATTCATAAACATGCTTTTGGACTTATACTATGGATAAAATATAATGAAAAATTATAAAATTTGGGCGCGGAAGCAGATATTTATATAATTTTTTACAAAAATTAAGTCTGATTTTACCTATTTTTGATGAATACGTTGTATATTGTAAGCTATATGGGCTGGATTCTAGAATACCTACCACAATTGAAATAGCAATTTTCTTGTAGCAATGTTTTCTTTTAGCTAAAATATGATGAAAAATCATAAAATTCGTGCGCGGAAGTAAATATTTATATGATTTTTTTACAAAAATAAAGTCAGATTTTACCTATTTTTGAAATGGATATTTTTGTTAAAACATTCATAAACATGCTTTTGGACCTATACTATGGATAAAATATGATGAAAAATTATAAAATTCGGGCGCGGATGTAAATCTTTATATGACTTTTTACAAAAATAAAGTCAGATTTTACCTATTTTTAATGAATACGTTGTATATTGTAAGCTACATGTGCTGGATTCTAGAATACCTACCACACTTGAAATAGCAATTATCTTGTTCCAATGTTTTCTTTTAGCTAAAATATGATGAAAAATTATAAAATTCGGGCGCGGAAGCAAATATTTATATAATTTTTTACAAAAATTAAGTCACATTTTATCCATTTTTGATGAATACGTTGCATATTGTAAGCTTCATTGGCTTAATTCTAGAATAACACCACACTTGAAATAGCAATTTTCTTGTTGCAATGTTTTCCCTTTAGCTAAAATATGATGAAAAATTATAAAATTTGGGCGCGGAAGCAAATATTTGAATGATGTTTTACAAAAATAGAGTCAGATTTTACATATTCTTGAAATTGGATATTTTTGTTAAAACATTCATAAACATGCTTTTGGACCTATACTATGGATATAATATAATGAAAAATTATAAAATTCAGGCGCGGAAGCAAATTTTTATATGATTTTTTACAAAAATAAAGTCAGATTCTACCTATTTTTGATGAATGCGTTGTATATTGTAAGCTACATGGGCTGGATTCTAGAATATCTACCACAATTGAAATAGCAATTTTCTTGTAGCAATGTTTTCTTTTTGCTAAAATATGATCAAAAATTATAAAATTTGGGCGCGGACGCAAATATTTATATGATTTTTTACAAAAATAAAGTCAGATTTTACCTAATTTTGATGAATACGTTGCATATTGTAAGCTTCATTAGCTGGATTCTAGAATACCACCACACTTGAAATAGCAATTTTCTTGTTGCAATGTTTTCTTTTACCTAAATTATGATGAAAAATTATAAAATTCGGGCGCGGAAGCAAATATTTATATGATTTTTTACAAAAATAAAGTAAGATTTTACCTATTCTTGAAATAGATATTTTTGTTAAAATATTCATAAACATGCTTTTGTACGTATACTATGGATAAAATATAATGAAAAATTATAAAATTTGGGCGCTGAAGCAAATATTTATATAAATTTTTACAGAAATAAAGTCAGATTTTACTTATTTTTGATGAATACGTTGTATATTGTAAGCTACATGGGCTGGATTCTAGAACACCTACCGCAATTGAAATAGCAATTTTCTTGTAGCAATGTTTTCTTTTAGCTAAAATATGATGAAAAATCATAAAATTCGGGCGCGGAAGCAAATATTTATATTATTTTTTACAAAAATAAAGTAAGATTTTACCTATTCTTGAAATGGATATTTTTGTTAAAACATTTATAAACATGCTTTTGAACCTATACTATAGATAAAATATGATGAAAAATTATAAAATTCGGACGCGGAAGCAAATCTTTATATGATTTTTTACAAAAATAAAGTCAGATTTTACCTATTTTTGATGAATACGTTGTATATTGTAAGCTACATGGGCTGGATTCTAGAATACCTACCACACTTGAAATAGTAATTTTCTTGTTGCAATGTTTTCTTTTACCTAAATTATGATAAAAAATCATAAAATTCGGGAGCGGAAGCAAATATTTGAATGATTTTTTACAAAAATAAAGTCAGATTTTACCTATTCTTGAAATACATATTTTTGTTAAAACATTCATAAACATGCTTTTGGACCTATACTATGGATAAAAATATAATGAAAAATTATAAAATTTGGGCGCTGAAGCAAATATTTATATAAATTTTTACAAAAATAAAGTCAGATTTTACTTATTTTTGATGAATACGTTGCATATTGTAAGCTACATGGGCTGGATTCTAGAATACCTACCGCAATTGAAATAGCAATTTTCTTGTAGCAATGTTTTCTTTTAGCTAAAATATGATGAAAAATCATAAAATTCGGGCGCGGAAGCAAATATTTATATTATTTTTTACAAAAATAAAGTCAGATTTTACCTGCTTTTTAAATGGATATTTTTGTTAAAACATTCATAAACATGCTTTTGGACCTATACTATGGATTAAATATGATGAAAAATTATAAATTTCGGGCGCGGAAGAAAATATTTATATGATTTTTTACAAAAAATAAAGTCAGATCTTACCTATTTTTAATGAATACGTTGTATATTATAAGCTACATGGACTGGATTCTAGAATACCTACCACACTTGAAATAGCAATTTTCTTGTTGCAATGTTTTCTTTTAGCTAAAATATGTCGAAAAATTATAAAATTCGGGTGCGAAAGCAAATCTTTATATGATTTTATACAAAAATAAAATCAGATTTTACCTATTTTTGATGAATACGTTGTATATTGTAAGCTACATGGGCTGGATCCTAGAATACATACCACACTTGAAATAGCAATTTTCTTGTTGCAATATTTTCTTTTACCTAAATTATGATGAAAAATCATAAAATTCGGGCGCGGAAGCAAATATTTATATGATTTTTTACAAAAATAAAACCAGATTTTACCTATTTTTGAAATGGATATTTTTGTTAAAACATTCATAAACATGCTTTTGGACCTATACTATGGATAAAATATGATAAAAAATTATAAAATTCGGACGCGGAAGAAAATATTTATATGACTTTTTACAAAAATAAAGTCAGATTTTACCTATTTTTAATGAATACGTTGTATATTGTAAGCTACATGTGCTGGATTCTAGAATACCTACCACGCTTGAAATAGCAATTTTCTTGTTGCAATGTTTTCCTTTAGCTAAAATATGATGAAAAATTATAAAATTCGGGCGCGGAAGCAAATATTTGAATGATGTTTTACAAAAATAAAGCCAGATTTTACATATTCTTGAAATTGGATATTTTTGTTAAAACATTCATAAACATGCTTTTGAACCTATACAATGGATAAAATATAATAAAAAATTATAAAATTCGGGCGCGGAAGCAAATATTTATATGATTTTTTACAAAAATAAAGTCAGATTTTCCCTATTTTTAATGAATACGTTGTATATTGTAAGCTACATGGGCTGGATTCTAGAATACCTACCACACTTGAAATAGCAATTTTCTTGTTGCAATGTTTTCTTTAGCTAAAATAAAATGAAAAATTATAAAATTCGGTCGTGGAAGCAAATATTTATATGATTTTTTACAAAAATAAAGTCAGATTTTACTTATTTTTGATGAATACGTTGCATATTGTAAGCTTCATTGTCTGTATTCTAAAATACCACCCCACATGAAATAGCAATTTTCTTGTTGCAATGTTTTCTTTTAGCTAAAATAAAGTCAGATTTTACCTATATTTGAATTGGATATTTTTGTTAAAACATTCATAAACATGCTTTTGGACCTATACTATGGATAAAATATGATGAAAAATTATAAAATTCGGCGCGGAAGCAAATATTTATATGATTTTTTACAAAAATAAAGTTACATTTTACCTATTTTTAATGAATACGTTGTATATTGTAAGCTACATGGGCTGGATTCTAGAATACCTACCACAATTGAAATAGTAATTTTCTTATAGCAATGTTTTCTTTTAGCTAAAATATGATGAAAAATTATAAAATTCGGGCGCGGAAGCAAATAATTATATGATTTTTTACAAAAATAAAGTCAGATTTTACCTATTCTTAAAATGGATGTTTTTGTTAAAACATTCTTAAACATGCTTTTGGACCTATACTATGGATAAAATATGATGAAAAATTATAAAATTCGGGCGCGGAAGCAAATATTTATATGATTTTTTACAAAAATAATGTCAGATTTTACCTATTTTTGATGAATACGTTGTATATTGTAAGCTATATGGGCTGGATTCTAGAATACCTACCACAATTGAAATAGCAATTTTCTTGTAGCAATGTTTTCTTTTAGCTAAAATATGATGAAAAATCATAAAATTCGAACGCGGAAGCAAATATTTATATGATTTTTTTACAAAAATAAAGTCAGATTTTACCAATTTTTGAAATGGATATTTTTGTTAAAACATTCATAAACATGCTTTTGGACCTATACTATGGATAAAATATGACAAAAAATTGTAAAATTCGGGCGCGGAAGCAAATATTTATATGATTTTTTACAAAAATAATGTTAGATTTTACCTATTTTTGAAATGGATATTTTTGTTAAAACATTCATAAACATGCTTTTGCACCTATACTATGGATAAAATATGACAAAGAATTATAAAATTCGGGCGCGGAAGCAAATATTTATATGATTTTTTACAAAAATAAAGTCAGATATTACCTATTTTTGATGAATACGTTGCATATTGTAAGCTTTATTGGCTGTATTCTAGAATACCACCCCACTTGAAATAGTAATTTTCTTGTTGCAATGTTTTCTTTTAGCTAAAATATGATGAAAAATTATAAAATTCGGGAGCGGAAGCAAATATTTATATGATTTTTTAAAAAAATAATGTCAGATTTTAACTATTTTTTATGAATACGCTGTATATTTTAAGCTATATGGGCTGGATTCTGGAATACCTACCACAATTGAAATAGTAATTTTCTTGTAGCAATGTTTTCTTTTAGCTAAAATATGATGAAAATTCATAAAATTCGGGCGCGGAAACAAATATTTATATGATTTTTTACAAAAATAAAGTCAGATTTTACCTATATTTGAAATGGATATTTTTGTTAAAATATTCATAAACATGCTTTTGGACCTATACTATGGATAAAATATGATGAAAAATTATAAAATTCGGAGCGGAAGCAAATATTTATATGATTTTTTACAAAAATAAAGTCAGATTTTACCTATTTTTAATGAATACGTTGTATATTGTAAGCAACATGGGCTGGATTTTAGAATACCTACCACACTTGAAATAGCAATTTTCTTGTTGCAATGTTTTCATTTAGCTAAAATATGACGAAAAATTATAAAATTCGATCGCGGAAGCAAATATTAATATGATTTTTTACAAAAATAAAGTCAGATTTTACCTATTTTTGATGATTACGTTGCATATTGTAAGCTTCATTGGCTGGATTCTAGAATACCACCACACTTGAAATAGCAATTTTCTTGTTGCATTGTTTTCTTTTAGCTAAATTATGATCAAAAATTATAAAATTCGGGCGCGGAAGCAAATATTTATATGATTTTTTACAAAAATAAAGTAAGATTTTACCTATTTTTGAAATGGATATTTTTGTTAAAACATTCATAAACATGCTTTTGGACCTATACTATGGATAAAATATGATGAAAAATTATAAAATTCGGGCGCGGAAGCAAATATTTATATGATTTTTTACAAAAATAAAGTCAGAGTTTACCTATTTTTGACGAATACGTTGCATATTGTAAGCTTCATTGGCTGGATTCTAGAATACCACCACACTTGAAATAGCAATTTTCTTGTTGCAATGTTTTCTTTTAGCTAAAATATGATGAAAAATTATAAAATTCGGGCGCGGAAGCAAATATTTATATGATTTTTTACAAAAATAAAGTCAGATTTTACCTATTCTTAAAATGGATATTTTTGTTAAAACATTCTTAAACATGCTCTTGGACCTATACTATGGATAAAATATGATGAAAAATTATAAAATTCGGGCGCGGAAGCAAAAATTTATATGATTTTTTACAAAAATAAAGTCAGATTTTACCTACTTTTGATGAATACGTTGTATATTGTAAGCTACATGTGCTGGATTCTAGAATACCTACCACACTTGAAATAGCTATTTTCTTGTTGCAATGTTTTCTTTTACCTAAATTATGATAAAAAATCATAAAATTCGGTCGCAGAAGCAAATATTTAAATGATTTTTTACAAAAATAAAGTCAGATTTTACCTATTCTTGAAATGGATATTTTTGTTAAATCATTCATAAACTTGCTTTTGGACCTATACTATGGATAAAATATAATGAAAAATTATAAAATTCGGGCGCGGAAGCAAATATTTATATGATTTTTTACAAAAATAAAGTCAGATTTTACCTATTTTTGATGAATACGTTGCATATTGTAAGCTTCATTGGCTGGATTCTGGAATACCGCCACACATGAAATAGTAATTTTCTTGTTGCAATGTTTTCTTTTAGCTAAAATATGATCAAAAATTATGAAATTCGGGCGCGGAAGTAAATATTTATATGATTTTTTACAAAAATAAAGTTAGATTTTACCTATTTTTGATGAATATGTTGCATATTGTAAGCGTCATTGGCTGGATCCTAGAATACCACCACACTTGAAATAGCAATTTTCTTGTTGCATTGTTTTCTTTTAGCTAAAATATGATAAAAAATTATAAAATTCGGGCGCGGAAGCAAATATTTATATGATTTTTTACAAAAATAAAATCAGACTTTACCTATTTTTGAAATGGATATTTTTGTTACACCATTCATAAACATGCTTTTGGACCTATACTATGGATAAAATATGATGAAAAATTATAAAATTCGGGCGCGGAAGCAAATATTTATATAATTTTTTACAAAAATTAAGTGAGATATTACCTATTTTTGGTGAATACGTTGTATATTTATTTATTTTATTTTATTTATTTATTTTAATACAACTATCCTGACAGGACAAGCCCAATAGAGGATAGCGATAGGAATATTAGCACATAGCAAATATACAAAAAAATATTAAACTGACAGAGAAAGAATAAAAAAACAATTAAGTCTTGTTGAGTACTTTTAAAAGTGACTTAAAATTCAAGAAGAAAATATCTATGTAAGAAAATTTAGTATTATATAAGGCACACATGCGATATAAAGGAGATGAGATGAGAAGATTGGTGCGACAGAGTGGAATATAGAAAACGAATGATGATCGAGTGGAGATAGCACGGACATGAAAATTAAGGAAAGACAGGCAATTGGGGTCATCAATGCGGTTGTTAATAAGGTTATAGAGGTGAATAATGGCGAAGTTTTCACGGCGTTGGAAGAGGCTTTTAATATTAAACATATGGCATAGATTAGGATAAGGAAGATTTCGGTTGGGGTAGATAAGATGAAGTTTGAAATATAAATATTTGAGAAATTTTTTTTGAAGAGATTCCAGAAGATTTTGGTGTACTTCATAGATTGGGTTCCAGATAATGTTGCAATACTCTAGTTTAGAGCGGACATAGGCATAATAGAGAACTAAAATTGCTGAAATATTATGAAAATCCTTAGTGTTTCTAATCACGAAACCTAACATACGAGCTGCAGAGTTACGGATATCACGAATGTGGTCCGTGAAGGTAAGTTTAGGATCAAATTTCACACCAAGATCCATGATAGTTTTAGGGCGGGACAGAGTAACATCATTAATTGTGTATTCGAATTTAAATGGCGACATTTTCCTACAAAAGGACATAACTGAACATTTACTTAGGTTAAGATGAAGTTTATTATTAGTGCACCAAGATGATAATTTGTCCAAGTCTTGTTGAAGAAGAAAGCAATCTCTAATCGTCGAGATGGAAAGAAAAATTTTGAGATCATCCGCAAAGAGTAATTTAAGACAATGTAAGGAATTTGAGATGTCATTTATGAAAAGAAGGAAAAGTAAAGGACCGAGATGTGAGCCTTGGGGAACGCCAGAGGTGGCAAAATAACTGAGAGAGTTGGAACCATGAAAGTTGACAAATAACTCACGTCCATGAAGGTAGGAAGATATTAGTTTAATTAAGGAGAAGGAAAAAGAAAAAGATTCAAGTTTACTGGTTAAGATGTTGTGATCCAGTCTGTCAAAGGCTTTAGAGAAGTCGGTGTATATACAATCTACTTGACCACCGGAATCAAGAATGGAGGAAACTTTCTGCGTGAAAAACATCAGATTAGTGATTGTGGAACGCTTACCAATGAAGCCATGTTGACAAGGCGAGATGAGATGTCTTACTGCGGGATAAATATTGTTATATATCACCTTCTCAAAAACTTTGCTAAAACTGGACAGTATGGCTATAGGACGGTAATTACATACTGCCGAAGCGTCACCAGATTTAAGGATGGGAGTTATACGGGTCATTTTCCAGATATTGGGGAAAGTATTCGTTTTGAGGGATAGGTTGAAGATGAAGTAAAGAGCTTTGGAAAGAGGATGAGCACAGTCTTTGATCAACAGGCTGGGAATGAGGTCAGGGCCACAAGAGAGAGAAGATTTAAGAGACTTAATGGACGATTCAATTTCACGAATGCTTATATGATCAAGACAGATGGGAGGGTATGACAGAGTTGAGGATGACAATGAAGTTGAAGAAGTAGTAGTAGGGGAAGAGGAAACAAGATAAGTAGATTGAAAAAAGGAAGCAAAAGCATTAGATATATCATTAGGTTTAGATGAAATGGTGTTGTTATAGACGAAAGAGTTAGAGTAGCTAGATATTTTTTTCTTAGAGTTGACATAATTCCAAAATTTTTAGGATCCGACTTAATTGCGTTTTCACTGGATTTCACATAGTCAGCGTATGATTTTTTTATGAGAGATTTTACTTCAGATCTTAATAATTTAAATTTAGTAATATACGACTGATTATGTGGAAACCGATTCAATAACTTTCTGGCGCGAATCTTAGCCTTGAGTTTCCGAATGATAGTCTTATTAAACCAGGGTGGGTAGTTGCTACTATTGGTAATTTTAGTGGGAACACATAAGTCTAAAAAAGAATATAATTTAGAATACAAAAACTCACAGGCAAGATTAACGTCAGAAAATTCCTCAAGACAATTCCAATTATAATTACCAATAAGTTCATACAGTTTCACAAAATTTGCTTTTTTAAAATCATATTTAACAGATGGTAAAGTCTTATGATTCGGGTAATGTGCAAAGTTGAGATCTAGAGTGATAGTGAGTGCAGGGTGATGAAGGGGATAGTCTATATCAAACACCAGATCAGTAGCCCGTGAGACATTACACTGACTGTTACAAATAACTAAATCTAATAACCTATTATTAGCGTTTCTTACATTGTTGATCTGACTTGCATTAAAAAATTCAAGTAACAAATTTAGTTAATTAACTTTGGGAGAATCTGAATTTAATGTTAATTCAGGGATATTAAAATCACCACAAATTAAGAAATTGCTGTTATTTAAGAATGGGAGATGTTCAAAAAAATCGTTAACCGCAATATAAGAACTCACAGGTGAAGCTGGTGGCATATATACTGTAAATATATAAAGATTAGAATTAACAGTTGGTATTTTTGCACAGACAATGTCAACGTTAACGGGTAAAATGTCAGTATAATCAGTGAGATCAACTGCAGAGGATGAAAGATGATTTTTGATCAATAAAAGAACACCTCCTCCCCTAGTAAGACGGCATGCAGTGAAATCTCGGTCGCACCTGTACACACTGAACGAGTCTGAACCAAGTTCGGCGTTGTAAACACTGCCGGTGAGCCATGTTTCAGTGAGTGCGATGACATCGTAGTCGATTGATGAATGAGAGGACTGCAGATGACCCACTTTGGAGTTGAGACCTTGGATATTCTGGTAGAAAATGGTAAGTCGGCGTTGGGGGTTTGGGGAACTTGAAGTGATGGGTGATTGCTATTGTGATCCAACAATATTGGCTTTAAAACGTTTCAGAATATCAGTGTATGTGTGGCAATTTTTATCCCATACATCATGAGATATATCGAGTTTGGTTTTGTGGATTTCATTAAATTTAATACAGTTGATACACTTGGATTCCTTGGATGGACAGTCTTTGGCCTCATGGTTGCCAGTGCATTTACCACAAACTTGGTCAGATTTGACACATTGTTTAGAAGTGTGATGAAAACCACAACATTTGAAACATTGTAAGCTTCAATGGCTGGATTGTAGAATACATACCACACTTGAAATAGCAATTTTCTTGTTGCAATGTTTTCTCTTACCTAAATAATGATGAAAAATTATAAAATTCGGGCGCGGAAGCAAATATTTATATGGTTTTTTACAAGAATAAAGTCAGATTTTACCTATTCTTGAAATGGACATTTTTGTTAAAACATTCATAAACATGCTTTTGGACCTATACTATGGATAAAATATGATGAAAGATTATAAAATTCGGGCGCGAAAGCAAATATTTATATGATTTTTTTACAAAAATAAAGTCAGATTTTGCCTATTTTTGATGAATACGTTGTATATTGTAAGCTACATGGGCTGGATTCTAGAATTCCTACCACAATTGGATGAGCAATTTTCTTGTAGCAATGTTTTCTTTTAGCTAAATTATGATGAAAAATTATAAAATTCGGGCGCGGAAGCAAATATTTATATGATTTTTTTACAAAAATAAAGTCAAATTTTTACCTATTTTTGATGAATACGTTGTATATTGTAAGCTACATGGGCTGGATTCTAGAATTCCTACCACAATTGGATGAGCAATTTTATTGTAGCAATGTTTTCTTTTAGCTAAAATATGATGAAAAATTATAAAATTCGGGCGCGGAAGCAAATATTTATATGATTTTTTACAAAAATAAAGTCAGATTATAACTATTTTTGAAATGGATATTTTTGTTAAAACATTCATAAACAAGCTTTTGGACCTATACTATGCATAAAATATGATGAAAAATTATAAAATTCGGGCGCGGCAGCAAATATTTAAATGATTTTTTACAAAAATAAAGTCAGAATTTACCTATTCTTGAAATGGATATTTTTGTTAAAACATTCATAAACATGCTTTTGGACCTATACTATGGATAAAATATAATGAAAAATTATAAAATTCGGGCACGGAAGCAAATATTTATATATTTTTTTACTAAAATTAAGTCAGATTTTTCCTATTTTTGATGAATACGTTGTATATTGTAAGCTTAATTAGCTGGATTCTAGTATACATACCACACTTGAAATATCAATTTTCTTGTTGCAATGTTTTCTTTTACCTAATTTATCATGAAAAATCATAAAATTCGGGCGCGGAAGCAAATATTTATGATTTTTTACAAAAATAAAGTCAGATTTTACCTATTTTTGATGAATGCGTTGCATATTGTAAGCTCCATTGGCTGGATTCTAGAATACCACTACACTTGAAATAGCAATTTTCTTGTTGCAATGTTTTCTTTTAGCTAAAATATGATCAAAAATTATATAATTCGGGCGCGGAAGAATATATTTATATGATTTTTTACAAAAATAAAGTCAGATTTTACCTATTCTTGAAATGGACATTTTTGTTAAAACATTCATAAACATGCTTTTGGACCAATACTATGGATAAAATATGATGAAAAATTATAAAATTCAGGCGCGGAAGCAAATATTTATATGATTTTTTACAAAAATAAAGTCAGATTTTAACTATTTTTAATGAATACGTTGTATATTGTAAGCTACATGGGCTGGATTCCAGAATACCTACCACACTTGAAATAGCAATTTTCTTGTTGCAATGTTTTCTTTTACCTAAAATATGATGAAAAATTATAAAATTCGGTCGCGGAAGCAAATATTTATATGATTTTTTACAAAAATAAAGTCAGATTTTACCTATTTTTGTTGAATACGTTGCATATTGTAAGCTTCATTGGCTGGATTCTAGAATACCACCACACTTGAAATAGCAATTTTCTTGTTGCAATGTTTTCTTTTAGTTAAAATATGATGAAAAATTATAAAATTCGGGCGCAGAAGCAAATATTTATATGATTTTTTACAAAAATAAAGTCAGATTTTACCTATTTTTGAAATGGATATTTTTGTTACACCATTCATAAAAATGCTTTTGGACCAATACTATGGATAAAATATAATGAAAAATTATAAAATTCGGCCGCGGAAGCAAATATTTATATAATTTTTTACAAAAATTAAGTCAAATTTTACCTATTTTTAATGAATACGTTGTATATTGTAAGCTTCATTGGCTGGATTCTAGAATACCTACCACACTTGAAATAGCAATTTTCTTGTTGCAATGTTTTCTCTTACCTAAATAATGATGAAAAATCATAGAATTCGGGCGCGGAAGCAAATATTTATATGGTTTTTTACAAAAATAAAGTCAGATTTGACCTATTCTTGAAATGGACATTTTTGTTAAAACATTTATAAACATGCTTTTGGACCTACACTATGGATAAAATATGATGAAAAATTATAAAATTCGGGCGCGGAAGCAAATATTTATATAATTTTTTTACAAAAATAAAGTCAGATTTTACCTAGTTTTGATAAATACATTGTATATTGTAAGCTATATGGGCTTGATTCTAGAATTCATACCACAATTGGAATAGCAATTTTCTTGTAGCAATGTTTTCTTTTAGATAAAATATGATGAAAATAATAAAATTCGGGCGCGGAAGTAAATATTTATATGATTTTTTACAAAAATAAAGTCAGATTTTACCTATTATTGAAATGGTTATTTTTGTTAAAACATTCATAAATATGCTTTTGGACCTATACTATAGATGAAATATGATGAAAATTTATAAAATTCGGGCGCGGAAGCAAATATTTATATGATTTTTTACAAAAATAAAGTCAGATTTTCCCTATTTTTAATGAATACGTTGTTTATTGTAAGCTACATATGCTGGATTCTAGAATACCTACCACACTTGAAATAGCAATATTCTTGTAGCAATGTTTTCATTTAGCTAAAATATGACGAAAAATTATAAAATTCGATCGCGGAAGCAAATATTAATATGATTTTTTACAAAAATAAAGTCAGATTTTACCTATTTTTGATGATTACGTTGCATATTGTAAGCTTCATTGGCTGGATTCTAGAATACCACCACACTTGAAATAGCAATTTTCTTGTTGCATTGTTTTCTTTTAGCTAAATTATGATCAAAAATTATAAAATTCGGGCGCGGAAGCAAATATTTATATGATTTTTTACAAAAATAAAGTAAGATTTTACCTATTTTTGAAATGGATATTTTTGTTAAAACATTCATAAACATGCTTTTGGACCTATACTATGGATAAAATATGATGAAAAATTATAAAATTCGGGCGCGGAAGCATATATTTATATGATTTTTTACAAAAATAAAGTCAGAGTTACCTATTTTTGACGAATACGTTGCATATTGTAAGCTTCATTGGCTGGATTCTAGAATACCACCACACTTGAAATAGCAATTTTCTTGTTGCAATGTTTTCTTTTAGCTAAAATATGATGAAAAATTATAAAATTCGGGCGCGGAAGCAAATATTTATATGATTTTTTACAAAAATAAAGTCAGATTTTCCCTATTTTTAATGAATACGTTGTATATTGTAAGCAACATGGGCTGGATTCTAGAATACCTACCACACTAGAAATAGAAATTTTCTTGTTGTAATGTTTTCTTTTAGCTAAAATATGACGAAAAATTATAAAATTCGGTCGCGGAAGCAAATATTAATATGATTTTTTACAAAAAATATGTCAGATTTTACTTAGTTTTGATGATTACGTAGCATATTGTAAGCTTCATTGGCTGGATTCTAGAATACTACCACACTTGAAATAGCAAGTTTCTTGTTGCAATGTTTTCTTTTTAGCTAAAACATGATGAAAAGTTATAAAATTCGGGCGCGGAAGCAAATATTTATATGATTTTTCACAAAAATAAAGTCAGATTTTACCTATTTTTGAAATGGATATTTTTGTTACACCATTCATAAACATGCTTTTGGACCTATACTATGGATAAAATATGATGAAAAATTATAAAATTCAGGCGCGGAAGCAAAAATTTATATAATTTTTTACAAAAATTTTGTCAGATTTTACCTATTTTTGATGAATACGTTGTATATTGTAAGCTTCATTGGCTGGATTCTCGAATACCTACCACACTTGAAATAGCTATAATCTTGTTGCAATGTTTTCTTTTACCTAAATTATGATAAAAAATCATAAAATTCGGGCGCGGAAGCAATTATTTATATGATTTTTACAAAAATAAAGTAACATTTTACCTATTCTTGAAATTGATATTTTTGTTAAAACATTCATAAACATGCTTTTGGACCTATACTATGGATAAAATATGATGAAAAATTATAAAATTCGGGCACAGAAGTAAATCTTTATATGATTTTTTACAAAAATAATGTCAGATTTTACCTATTTTTAATGAATACGTTGTATATTGTAAGCTACATGGGCTGGATTCTAGAATACCTACCACACTTGAAATAGCAATTTTCTTGTTGCAATGTTTTCTTTTACCTAAATTATGATGAATGTTTGAGATTTTAATGTTGTCAGCTCCGTTTATTGTGAAAGGTACACCGCATATTTGCCAATGTCAACGCCATATACGCTTCTCTGTATTTTTTTTGTAGTTTATAGTGAGTGGCGCTGTCGCTAGCGAATTTTGTTGGTTTTAAAACATAGTACAAGGACAAGTCTGTTCGGTTCCTGCTTTGTTGCGCCAAAGTTGTTTTGTATCGCTCCGCAACAATCCATTGTTGTACTGCCCCAGTAAAGTATTTACATTTGTTATATCTGTTATTTTGTATAGTTTTTGGTTGTGCTGTGTGTAAATAAATAAGTTTTTTTCGCGTGGTTGTGTGAAAGTGAGATTTACGACCTCACCATTGTTACCATCATCCATACTCGATATCCTGGGTATCCATCCCTGTTATCCCGCACATTTTTTGGTCCTTCGAGCCGGATTCTATCCGGATTATCCGAGTTTTTCCACCCTTAAAACCACGTGCAAAACCTGTCAAATCCTTGTCCATGCGCATAGCCTGTCAAATCCTAATCCAGTGTCATCCACCCATCCTTTGTTAATTCCAACCTCGCAAACCTGCGTGTAGAATCACGATAACTTCGAAGTCATCGCCAAACAGTTCCGTTTTCGCGTCCGTAACCTTCACCAGGTTCAACAATGGCTGAAGTCTTGCGCCACCAGCAAGAGTTGACGGAACAGATCCGGAAGTTACCGCTGGCACTCCGTACGCAGCTATCGAAAGAAGAAATAACTCCGACAAGCAAGCTGATCGACAGCGCGCTCGCCAACCTACAGAGACATTGGGATGACTTCCTGACCAACCACCACTCTTTTAGGGCAGAAAAGGGCTCAGAAGTGACGGTGTACTTCGTTGAAGATCACTTCTCCGCCACAGAGCTCTGGTACTTGACGGGTGTCGCTATCCTGGAGGCCCTCCGTCCTTCGCCACCTCCGCCAGCTCCAGTTGTCGCTCCAGTTCAACCGCCAAAGGCTTCCCTTCCGCCTCTACCTAAGGTAAACCTGCCGGAGTTCTCCGGGTCATACTTGGAATGGGAGGCATTCCACGACGCCTTTCAGGGTCTCGTGATAGACCGTGACGATGTTCCCGACGTCCAGAAGCTGCTCCTCCTCAAGGCAGCACTGAAAGGTGAAGCCGCACTCCTAGTGCGTACCATGGCCACCACGGCAGCGAACTTCCAGGGAGCCTGGGACGCCGTCTGCGCCAGGTACCGGAACAGTCGGCTTCTGGTAAGTGCTCACCTGTCGGCACTGTTCGACCTGCCCCAGGTATCGAAAGAGTCCGCACGCGACCTGCGGGCCCTGATCGACCGAGCACGGGAAGAGATAAGATCGCTCGAGCAGCTAGGGCGACCTGTAGACAAGTGGGACGACGTCATCGTGTTCTTACTCCTCCGTCGCCTGGACTCCGCATCCCGCCGAGCATGGGAGTTGCATCTCGCTTCCATAGATGCGACTCAAACGTTGGTGAACCCCGACTACAAGTTGGAACAGCCGACACTCAAGCAGCTCGAGGCCTTCTTCGAGATGCGTATCCGCGCATTAGAGATGTCGGCCCCGCTGAGCCCACCTGCCCGCTCCATAACGGCCTCCAACGCGAAGGCTGCGCCACTTCGCTCACACCAGGTCTCTGCAAGCGTCAAGAACACGAACTGCGTGTTCTGCGGAGACTCGCACTCCAACTTCTCCTGCTCATCGTTCCGAGAGAAGTCTCCACAAGATCGTCTGTCCGAGGTCAAGCGACTTCGGCTCTGCTTCAACTGCCTGGGTTCTCACCAGCGTAACGCATGCAGATCCACGAAGACGTGCTCCAAGTGCAGCCAGACGCACAACACGCTGCTGCACGACGCTTTCCCATCCAGTTCTGTTACAGGTTCGGCCAGTCCTCCAGAAAGAGCTGCTGCTCTCCATACCTCCACGGTCTCTAGTCACTCCACGCACCAGGGCACATCCCGTGCCATGGTTCTCCTGACCACAGCGCTGGTCAGCATCTGTTCGCCCAGCGGACAGCGCGTACAGACACGCGCGCTCCTCGACACCGGGTCCGAGGTGTCTTTCATCTCTGAAGACATTGTGCAATGTCTAGGTCTAGCCAGGCGGCGCTCCCACGTCAAGGTCGTCGGCGTCGGGGCCTCGCACTCTGCCACGGCCTCCTCACAAGTGGAAGTCGTCTTCCGATCCAGAGCAGCACCTGGTGCCGAGCACCAGATATCCGCCTACGTGCTTCCACGTCTGACGTCTCACGTTCCACAACGGAGAGTCCGTCCCTTAGATCCGCAGCTGCTGCTGCACCTCGAGCTGGCCGATCCATGCTATCACCGAGACCAGAAGGTTGGCCTACTGCTTGGAGCCGACGTTTTCGGCCCTCTACTCCGTCCAGGAGTGTATCCAGTCCCAGGCTCCAAGGTGGTAGCCATCAACACAGCTCTAGGTTGGGTCCTGTCCGGAGCCGTCGACGAGGACGGTGCATCTCCCGTGTCCTCTCTACATTGCCATGTAGAGGAGGGCCTGGATCACAACCTCGGCCGGTTCTGGGAACTTGAAGAAATTCCCGCCGCTCCTTCCTCGCTCTCCCCAGAAGAGAGTGCCTGCGAAGAATTCTTCACCTCCACCTACCAGAGAGACGCCAGTGGTCGCTTTGTGGTGCGGCTGCCACGTCGTTCCAGAGTTCCCATAGGCGGCAATCGCGAGCAAGCAGTCCGTTCGCTTGTGTCCATAGAGCGACGTCTGGCACGAGATCCAGCTGTTCATGACAGCTACAGTAAGTTCATGCACGAATACGAGTTTCTTGGTCATATGCGTAGGACTGAGGAGACTCCCACCGGACCTGTGTGGTACCTTCCGCACCACGCTGTCATGCAGTCGGGCCCTCAAGGAAGCAAGATGCGAGTAGTGTTCGACGCTTCCCGACTCAATGCGCAGGGAGTGTCATTGAACCAACATCTGCACCCAGGTCCACCTTTGCTGAACAATCTCGGTGTCGTCATCATGAACTGGCGAAATCATCGGTTCGTCTTCTGCGTGGACATCGTGAAGATGTTCCGTCAAATACTCGTCCACCCAGATGACCAAGACCTCCAGCGTGTCGTGTGGCGCGGCCACACAAGCGAACCAATTCACGACTTCAAATTGACGACCGTCACATGCGGGACCGCTTGCGCACCATATCTTGCGATCCGCACTCTACGTCAACTTGCTCGACTCGAGCAAGAGAGCTTTCCAAGGGGCTCCGAATGCCTTGTAGAAGATTCGTACGTCGACGACGTACTCTCCGGAGCCGATTCCCTCGAAGACGCTGTCATACGCCGTGATGAGCTCATCCAACTACTCGCAAGAGGCAAGTTCGAACTGAGCAAATGGTCCGCAAATTGTTCAGACCTCCTAGGGCTCGCTGAAGCCCGTTCCAAGGCGCCTACTCCAGCTGCTAACGTCGAGCTCTCCGAATCCACGAAGATGTTAGGGCTCATGTGGAATCCAGAGAAGGATGAATTCTTCTTCCGAGAGCGTATCTCAACAACGCTCTCAGTTCCCGCCACGAAGCGCACAGTCCTCTCCAAGGTCTCGCAGCTGTTCGACCCGCTCGGCTGGATCTCCCCAGTCGTTATATCTGCGAAGATTCTGCTGCAGGACCTGTGGCTTGCCAAGTCAGACTGGGATCAGCCTCTCACCACACACTTCCAGGAGAGGTGGTCCACGTTCCAAGAGAGTCTCAGCCGCCTTCAAGACATCCGTATTCCACGGTGGACTCAGTTGAATCCAGCTGAGACCGACGTAGAGCTTCACGGATTCGCGGACGCCTCCACCAGGGCGTACGCCGCCGTCGTCTACATCCGCACAGTCAATCCTGATGGAGCGTTCCACACGTCCCTCATCGCCTCCAAGACCAAGACGGCACCCGTGAAAACTGTCTCTATACCACGTCTCGAGCTGTGCGCTGCTCAGCTTCTAGTTCGTCTATTGCTGTACGTCTGCCAAACCCGGCGGATCTCCAATCTCCCTATGTTTGGGTGGTCTGATAGCACCGTCACACTCGCTTGGATACGTGGACACCCACTACCAGGGCTGTCCTGGCGCCACATCTCAGGTGAAGAGAATCCTGCCGACGTCGCCTCCCGCGGTGCTACTCCGCAAATACTCTCCACCTCGAGCCTATGGTGGAACGGTCCTCCATGGCTTTCTGACGCGACTCAGAATTGGCCGACCGCAACACAAGAGCTACCCGATTCACCAGGTGAGGAAGCTGTCCAGGAAACCCGCTCCATGCCGGTCCAAGTCGAAGAAGAGTTCGCTCTGTTAGCGCGGTATTCCTCCCTGTCACGCACGCTCCGTGTAACACCCCAGTGCATGCGATTCGCCCGCCGCTGCGACAAGAGAGGAATAATTTCCAGACTTGCAGGTCTGGAAGATCGAGAGCAAGAGACATGCACCGGCTTCCTAACCACATTCGAACTAACTGCTGCGAGAGTCCGTCTGATCCGCAATGTCCAGAGAGAGAAGTTTGCCACTGAAATAGCGCAACTGAAAAGCGCTAGACCCATTCCAAGGACTTCGCCTCTCGTGAGTCTAAATCCATTTCTCAACGCTCACGGCATGCTATGCGTGGGCGGTAGACTCGAGAATTCCGGACTTCCCGATTCCGAAAGACACCCGCCTATCCTTCCAAAGTCATCTCCGCTAAGCCAGCTACATGTCCTACATTGGCACGCATTAGCCCTCCACGCTGGCTTAGCATTAACTCACTCACTCCTCCAGAAGCACGTCTGGATCCTCCAAGGGCGAGCCCTAACAAAGAAGCTGCTCCGAACTTGCATCCCTTGCAGGCGCCGTCGTCCGCTGATGGGCAAACAACTCATGGGAAACCTGCCAGCTGCCAGAGTGACTCCCAGCCGCCCTTTCCTGCGTTCAGGAGTAGATTACGCAGGACCCATATAGTGCCGCCCGTCTCCAGGTCGTGGGCGACACTCCACTAAGGCCTACATCGCCCTCTTCGTCTGTCTTTCCACCAAGGCGCTTCACCTGGAGGTCGTGAGCGACTTGACGACCAAGGCCTTCCTGGCGGCCTTCCGTCGGTTCGTTGCACGCCGAGGAGTGTGCAGCGAGCTGCTTTCCGACAACGGCACGACGTTCGTCGGTGCCAGCGCAGAGCTGCGCTCCATGTTCCATCAGGCGTCGCTGTTCTACCACGAAGTAGCTTCTACCCTGTCCGATTCCGGCACACGTTGGAGCTTTATTCCACCGTCTGCACCGCACTTCGGCGGCCTGTGGGAGGCCGGAGTCAAATCAGTAAAGAGTCTCCTCCGCAAAACCATTCGTGAGACGACCCTCACGTACGAGGAGCTATCTACAGTACTGGCTCAGGTAGAGGCCTGCCTGAATTCCCGTCCGCTGACGCCGTCCTCGTCGGACACTGCGGACCTGTCCGCGCTGACCCCAGCGCACTTCCTGGTTGGTTCATCATTGCTGACCGTTCCAGAACCAGGTTCCCATGACGAGCCCAGCGACCTGGTGACCCGCTGGCGGCTCGTTCAACGACTCACACAGCACTTCTGGAAGAAGTGGTCAACGCAGTACCTGCACCAGCTGCAACAACGTTCCCGCTGGCGCGGGGAAAGATCCAACTTTAGTGTGGGCCAGTTAGTGCTGGTTCACCACCCGCAGCTGCCTCCAGGTAGATGGGCACTGGGCCGAGTGACTGAGCTGCATCCAGGAGCAGACGGCCTCGTCAGGGTAGTCACCGTCAAGACTGCCACTTCAGAGCTTCGCCGACCTATCTCCCGGCTAAGTCCTCTGCCGATCGAGACGGACGTCATCCCTTCAGCCAAGCAGAGACTCGCCGCGCCGCCGTCGCCACCGCTGCGTCGTTCTACGGTGGGCAGTCCAGGTCATTCCCAGTCGGCCTGATGTCCACACGATCTTGCTTACTTAAGTTTTATTGTTATTCCATGTTAATTGTTTAGTTTAGTCGCTTCTCGACTAGGTGGGCAGTATGTTTGAGATTTTAATGTTGTCAGCTCCGTTTATTGTGAAAGGTACACCGCTTATTTGCCAATGTCAACGCCATATACGCTTCTCTGTATTTTTTTTGTAGTTTATAGTGAGTGGCGCTGTCGCTAGCGAATTTTGTTGGTTTTAAAACATAGTACAAGGACAAGTCTGTTCGGTTCCTGCTTTGTTGCGCCAAAGTTGTTTTGTATCGCTCCGCAACAATCCATTGTTGTACTGCCCCAGTAAAGTATTTACATTTGTTATATCTGTTATTTTGTATAGTTTTTGGTTGTGCTGTGTGTAAATAAATAAGTGTTTTTCGCGTGGTTGTGTGAAAGTGAGATTTACGACCTCACCATTGTTACCATCATCCATACTCGATATCCTGGGTATCCATCCCTGTTATCCCGCACAATGAAAAATCATAAAATTCGGGCGCGGAAGCAAATATTTGAATGATTTTTTACAAAAATAAAGTCAGATTTTACCTATTTTTGAAATGGATATTTTTGTTACACCATTCATAAAAATGCTTTTGGACCAATACTATGGATAAAATATAATGAAAAATTATAAAATTCGGGCGCGGAAGCAAATATTTATATAATTTTTTACAAAAATTAAGTCAGTATTACCTATTTTTGATGATTACGTTGTATATTGTAAGCTTCAATGGCTGGATTCTAGAATACATACCACACTTGAAATAGCAATTATCTTGTTGCAATGTTTTCTCTTACCTAAATAATAATGAAAAATTATAAAATTCGGGCGCGGAAGCAAATATTTATATGGTTTTTTACAAGAATAAAGTCAGATTTTACCTATTCTTGAAATGGACATTTTTGTTAAAACATTCATAATCATGCTTTTGGACCTATACTATGGATAAAATATGATGAAAAATTATAAAATTCGGGCGTGGAAGAAAATATTTATATTATTTTTCACAAAAATAAAGTCTGATTTTACCTATTTTTAATGAATAGGTTTTATATTGTAAGCTACATGGGCTGGATTCTAGAATACCTACCACATTTGAAATAGCAATTTTCTTGTTGCAATGTTTTCTCTTAGCTAAAATATGATAAAAAATTATAAAATTCGGTCGCGGAAGCAAATATTTATATGATTTTTAAAAAAAATAAAATCAGATTTTACCTATTTTTGATGAATACGTTGTATATTGTAAGCTACATGGGCTGGATTCTAGAATATTTACCACAATTAAAATAGCATTTTTCTTGTAGCAATGTTTTCTTTTAGCTAAAATATGATGAAAAATAATAAAATTTGGACGCGGAAGCAAATATTTTTATAATTTTTTACAAAAATAAAGTCAGATTTTACCTATTTTTGATATGGATAATTTTGTTAAAACATTCATAAACATGCTTTTAGACCTATACTATGGATAAAATATAATGAAAAATCATAAAATTTGGGCGCGGAAGCATATATTTATATGATTTTTTACAAAAATAAAGTCAGATTTTACCTATTTTTGATGAATACGTTGTATATTGTAAGCTAAATGGGCTGGATTCTAGAATACCACCACACTTGAAATAGCAATTTTTATGTTGCAATGTTTACTTTTAGCTAAAATATTATGAAAAATTATAAAATTCGGGCGCGGAAGCAAATATTTATATGATTTTTTACAAAAATAACGTCAGATTTTACCTATTTTTGAAATGGATATTTTTGTTAAAACTTTCATAAACATGCTTTTGGACCTATACTATGGATAAAATATAATGAAAAATTATAAAATTCGGGCGCAGAAGCAAATATTTATATATTTTTTTACAAATATTAAGTCAGATTTTACATATTTTTGATGAATACGTTGTATATTGTAAGCTTCATTCGCTGGACTCTAGAATAGCTACCACACTTGAAATAGCAATTTTCTTGTTGCAATGTTTTCTTTTACCTAAATTATGATGAAATCATAAAATTCGGTCGCGGAAGCAAATATTTATATGATTTTTTACAAAAATAAAATCAGATTTTACCTATTCTTGAAATGGATATTTTTGTTAAAACATTTATAAACATACTTTTGGACGTACACTATGGATAATATTTGATGAAAAATTATAAAATTCGGGCGTAGAAGCAAATATTTCTATGACTTTTTAGAAAAATAAAGTCAGGTTTTACCTATTTTTGATGAATACGTTGTATATTGTAAGCTACATGGGCTGGATTCTAGAATACCTACCACAATTGAAATAGCAATTTTCTTGTAGCAGTGTTTTCTTTTAGCTAAAATATGATAAAAAATAATAAAATTCGGGCGCGGAAGCAAATATTTATATGATTTTTTACAAAAATATACTCAGATTTTACCTATTTTTGAAATGGATATTTTTGTTAAAACATTCATAAACATGCTTTTAGACCTATACTATGGATAAAATATGATGAAAAATTATAAAATTCAGGCGCGGAAGCAAATATTTATATGATTTTTTACAAAAATAAAGTCAGATTTTACCTATTTTTGAAATGGATATTTTTGTTAAAACATTCATAAACATGCTTTTGGACCTATACTATGGATAAAATATGATGAAAAATTATAAAATTCGGGCGTGGAAGAAAATATTTATATTATTTTTCACAAAAATAAAGTCTGATTTTACCTATTTTTAATGAATACGTTTTATATTGTAAGCTACATGGGCTGGATTCTAGAATACCTACCACATTTGAAATAGCAATTTTCTTGTTGCAATGTTTTCTCTTAGCTAAAATATGATAAAAAATTATAAAATTCGGTCGCGGAAGCAAATATTTAAATGATTTTTTAAAAAAATAAAATCAGATTTTACCTATTTTTGATGAATACGTTGCATATTGTAAGCTTCATTGGCTGGATTCTAGAATACCACCAAACTTGAAATAGCAATTTTCGTGTTGCAATGTTTTCTTTTAGCTAAAATATGATGAAAAATTATAAAATTCGTGCGCGGAAGCAAATATTTATATGATTTTTTAAAAAAATAAAATCAGATTTTACGTATTTTTGATGAATACGTTGCATATTGGAAGCTTCATTGGCTGGATTCTAGAATACCATTACACTTGAAATAGATATTTACTTGTTGAAATGTTTTCTTTTAGCTAAAATTTGATGAAAAATTATAAAATTCAGTCGCGGAAGCAAATATTTATATGATTTTTTACAAAAATAAAGTCAGATTTTACCTATATTTGAAATGGATATTTTTGTTAAAACATTCATAAACATGCTTTTGGACCAATACTATGGATAAAATATAATGAAAATTATAAAATTCGGGCGCGGAAGCAAATATTTATATAAATTTTTACAAAAATTAAGTCAGATTTTACCTATTTTTGATGAATACGTTGTATATTGTAAGCTTCATTGGCTGGATTCTAGAATACCTACCACACTTGAAATAGCAATTTTCTTGTTGCAATGTTTTCTTTTACTTAAATTATGATGAAAAATCATAAAATTCGGGCGCGGAAGCAAATATTTATATGATTTTTTACAAAAATAAAGTCAGATTTTACCTATTCTTGAAATTGATATTTTTGTTAAAACATTCATAAACATGCTTGTGGACCTATACTATGGATAAAATATGATGAAAAATTATAAAATTCGGGCGCGGAAGCAAATATTTATATGATTTTTTACAAAAATAAAGTCAGATTTTACCTATTTTTGATAAATACGTGGTATATTGTAAGCTAAATGGGCTGGATTCTAGAATACCACCACACTTGAAATAACAATTTTCATGTTGCAATGTTTTGCTTTAGCTAAAATATGATGAAAAATTATAAAATTCGGGCGCGGAAGCAAATATTTATATGGTTTTTTACAAAAATAAAGTCAGATTTTAATTATTTTTGAAATGGATAATTTTGTAAAAAACATTCTAAAACATGCATTTGGACCTATACTATGGATAAAATATGATGAAAAATTATAAAATTCGGGCGCGGAAGCAAATACTTATATGATTTTTACAAAAATTAAGTTAGATTTTACCTATTTTTAATGAATACGATGTATATTGTAAGCTACATGGGCTGGATTCTAGAATACCTACCACACTTGAAATAGCAATTTTCTTGTTGCAATGTTTTCATTTAGCTAAAATATGATGAAAAATCTTAAAATTCGGGCGCGGAAGCAAATATTTATATGATTTTTTACAAAAATAAAGTCAGATTTTACCTATTTTTGAAATGGATATTTTTGTTAAAACATTCATAAACATACTTATGGACGTATACTATGGATAAAATATGATGAAAAATTATAAAATTCGGGCGTGGAAGCAAATATTTATATGATTTTTTACAAAAGATAAGTCAGATTTTGCCTATTTTTAATGAATACGTTGTATATTGTAAGCTACACAGGCTTGATTCTACAATACCTACCACAATTGAAATAGCAATTTTCTTGTAGCAATGTTTTCTTTTAGCTAAAATATGATAAAAATTCTTAAAATTCGGGCGCGGAAGCAAATATTTATATGATTTTTTACAAAAATAAAGTCAGATTTTACCTATTTTTGAGATGGATATTTTTGTTAAAACATTCATAAACATACTTATGGACGTATACTATGAATAAAATATGATGAAAAATTATAAAATTCGGGCGTGGAAGCAAATATTTATATGATTTTTTACAACAATAAAGTCATATTTTACCTATTTTTGATGAATACGTTGTATATTGTAAGCTAGATGGGCTGGATTCTAGAACACCTACCACAATTGAAATAGCAATTTTCTTGTAGCAATGTTTTCTTCTAGCTAAAATATGATGAAAAATTATAAAATTCGGGCGCTGAAGCAAATATTTACATGATTTTTTACAAAAATTAAGTCAGATTTTACCTATTTTTGATGAATACGTTGTATATTGTAAGCTTCATTGGCTGGATTCTTGAATACCTACCACACTTGAAATAGCAATTTTCTTGTAGCAATGTTTTCTTTTAGCTAAAATATGATGAAAGATCATAAAATTCGGGCGCGGAAGCAAATATTTATATGATCTTTTACAAAAATAAAGTCAGATTTTACCTATTTTTGATGAATACGTTGTATATTGTAAGCTACATGGGCTGGATTCTAGAATACCTACCACAATTAAAATAGCAATTTTTCTTGTAGCAATGTTTTCTTTTAGCTAAAATATGATGAAAATTCATAAAATTCGGGCGCGGAAGCAAATATTTATATGATTTTTTACAAAAATAATGTCAGATTTTACCTATTTTGGAAATGGATATTTTTGTTAAAACATTCATAAACATGCTTTTGGACCTATACTATGGATAAAATATGATGAAAAATTATAAAATTCGGGCGCGAAAGCAAATATTTATATGATTTTTTACAAAAATAAAGTCAGATTTAACCTACTTTTAATGAATACGTTGTATTCTGTAAGCTACATGGGCTGGATTCTAGAATACTTACCACACTTGAAATAGCAATTTTCTTGTTGCAATGTTTTCTTTTAGCTAAAATATGATGAAAAATTATAAAATTCGGGCGCGGAAGCAAATATTTATATGATTTTTTACAAAAATAATGTCAGATTTTACCTATTTTTGAAATGGATATTTTTGTTAAAACATTAATAAACATACTTTTGGACCTATACTATGGATAAAATATAATGAAAAATTATAAAATTCGGGCGCGGAAGCAAATATTTATATGATTTTTACAAAAATTATGTCAGATTTTACCTATTTTAGAAATGGATATTTTTGTTAAAACATTAATAAACATACTTTTGGATCTATACTATCGATAAAATATAATGAAAAATTATAAAATACGGGCGCGGAAGCAAATATTTATATGATTTTTTACAAAAATTAAGTCAGATTTTACCTATTTTTGATGAATACGTTGTATATTGTAAGCTTCATTGGCTGGATTCTTGAATACCTACCACACTTGAAATAGCAATTTTCTTGTTGCAATGTTTTCTTTTACCTAAATTATGATGAAAAATCATAAAATTCGGGTGCGGAAGCAAATATTTATATGATTTTTTACAAAAAATAAGTCAGATTTTACCTATTCTTGAAATGGATATTTTTGTTAAAACATTCATAAACAAGCTTTTGGAGCTATACTATGGACAAAATATGATGAAAAAATATAAAATTCGGGCGCGGAAGCAAATATTTATATGATTTTTTACAAAAATAAAGTCAGATTTTACCTACTTTTTATGAATACGTTGTATATTGTAAGCTTCATTGGCTGGATTCTAGAATACCTACCATACTTGAAATAGCAATTTTCTTGTTGCAATGTTTTGTTTTACCTAAATTATGATAAAAAATCATAAAATTCGGGCGCGGAAGCAAATATTCATATGATTTTTTACAAAAATAAAGTCAGATTTTACCTATTCTTGAAATGGATATTTTTGTTAAAACATTCATAAACATGCTTTTTGACCTACACTATGGACAAAATATGATGAAAAATTATAAAATTCGGGCGCGGAAGTAAACTCTGAGATAGCGCGT
>JAQOWZ010000452.1:0-39451 GCA_035578165.1 Stenolophus ochropezus
ACGCGCTATCTCAGAGTAAATTTTTGAAATGGATATTTTTGTTAAACGTTCATAAACATGCTTTTGGACCTATACTGTGGATAAAATATGATGAAAAATTATAAAATTCGGGCGCGGAAGCAAATATTTATATAATTTTTTACAAAAATAAAGTCAGATTTTACCTATTTTTGATGAATACGTTGTATATTGTAAGCTTCATTGGCTGGATTCTAGAATACCTAACAAACTTGAAATAGCAATTTTCTTGTTGCAATGTTTTCTTTTAGCTGAAATATGATGAAAAATCATAAAATTCGAGCGCAGAAGCAAATATTTATATGATTTTTTACAAAAATAAAGTCAGATTTTACCTATACTTGAAATGGATATTTTTGTTAAAACATTCATAAACATGCTTTTGGACCTATACTGTGGATAAAATATGATGAAAAATTATAAAATTCGGGCGCGGAAGCAAATATTTATATGATTTTTTACAAAAAAAAAGTCAGATTTTACCTATTTTTGATGAATACGTTGTATATTGTAAGCTTCATTGGCTGGATTCTAGAATACATACCACACTTGAAATAGCAATTTTCTTGTTGCAATGTTTTCTTTTAGCTGAAATATGATGAAAAATCATAAAATTCGGGCGCGGAAGCAAATATTTATATGATTTTTTACAAAAATATAGTCATATTTTACCTATTTTTGAAATGGATATTATTGTTAAAACGTTCATAAACATGCTTTTGGACGTATACTGTGGATAAAATATGATAAAAAATTATAAAATTCGGGCGCGGAAGCAAATATTTATATGATTTTTTACAAAAAAAATCTCATATTTTACCTATTTTTCATGAATACGTTGTATATTGTAAGCTTCATTGGCTGAATTCTAGAATACCTACTACACTTGAAATAGCAATTTTCTTGTTGCAATGTTTTCTTTTACCTAAATTATGATGAAAAATCATAAAATTCGGGCGCGGAAGCAAATATTTATATGATTTTTTTACAAAAATAAAGGCAGATTTTACCTATTCTTGAAATGGATATTTTTGTTAAAACATTCATAAACATGCTTTTGGACCTATACTGTGGATAAAATATGATAAATAATTATAAAATTCGGGCGCGGAAGCAAATATTTATATGATTTGTTACAAAACAAAAGTCAGAAATTACCTATTTTTGATGAATACGTTGTATATTGTAAGCTATATGGGCTGGATTCTAGAATACCTAACACACTTGAAATAGCAATTTTCTTGTAGCAATGTTTTCTTTTAGCTAAAATATGATGAAAAATCATAAAATTCGGGCGCAGAAGTAAATATTTATATGATTCTTTTCAAAAATAAAGTCATATTTTTCCTATATTTGAAATGGATATTTTTTTTAAACATTCATAAACATGCTTTTGGACCTATACTATGGATAAAATATGATGAAAAATTATAAAATTCGGGCGCGGAAGCAAAAATTTATATAATTTTTTACAAAAATAAAGTAAGATTTTACCTGTTTTTGATGAATACGTTGTATATTGTAAGCTTCATTGGCTGGATTCTAGAATACCTACCACACTTGAAATAGGAATTTTCTTGTTGCAATGTATTCTTTTAGCTAAAATTGATGAAAAATCATTAAATTCGGGCGCGGAAGCAAATATTTTTATGATTTTTTACATAAATAAAGTCAGATTTTACCTATTTTTGAAATGGATATTTTTGTTAAAACATTCATAAACATGCTTTTGGACCCATACTATGGATAAAATATGATGAAAAATGATAAAATACGGTCGCAAAAGCAAATATTTATATAATTTTTTACAAAAATAAAGTCAGATTTTTCCTATTTTTGATGAATACGTTGTATATTGTAAGCTACATGGGCTGGATTCTAGAATACCTAACACACTTGAAATAGCAATTTTCTTGTTGCAATGTTTTCTTTTAGCTAAAATATCATGAAAAATAATAAAATTCGGGCTCGAAAGCAAATATTTATATGATTTTTTACTTAAATAAAGTCAGATTTTACATATTTTTGAAATGGATATTTTTGTTTAAAACGTTCATAAACATGCTTTTGGACCTATACTGCGGATAAAATATGATAAAAATTATAAAATTCGAGCGCGGAAGCAAATATTTATATGATTTTTTAGAAAAAAAAAATCAGATTTTACCTATTTTTGATGAATACGTTGTTTATTGTAAGCTACATGGGCTGGATTCTAGAAAACCTAAAACACTTGAAATAGCAATTTTCTCATTGCAATGTTTTCTTTTAGCTAAAATATGATGAAAAATCATAAAATTCGGGCGCGAAAGCAAATATTTATGATTATTTACAAAAATAAAGTCAGATTTTACATATTTTTGAAATGAATATTTTTGTTAAAACATTCATAAACATGTTTTTGGACCTATTACTATGGATAAAATATGATAAAAAATTATAAAATTCAGGCGCGGAAGCAAATATTTATATGATTTTTTACAAAAAAAAAAAGTCAGATTTTACCTATTTTTGATGAATACGTTGTATATTGTAAGCTACATGGGCTGGAATCTAGAATACCTAACACACTTGAAATAGCAATTTTCTCATTGCAATGTTTTCTTTTAGCTAAAATATGATGAAAAATCATAAAATTCGGGCGCGAACGCAAATATTTATATGATTTTTTACAAAAATAAAGTCAGATTTTACCTATTCTTGAAATGGATATTTTTGTTAAAACATTCATAAACATGCTTTTGGACCTATACTGTGGATAAAATATGACGAAAAATTACAAAATTCGGGCGCGGAAGCAAATATTTATATAATTTTTTACAAAAATAAAGTCAGATTTTACCTATTTTTGATGAATACGTTGTATATTGTAAGCTTCATTGGCTAGATTCTAGAATACCTACCACACTTGAAATAGCAATTTTCTTATTGCAATGTTTTCTTTTACCTAAATTATGATGAAAAATCATAAATTTCGGGCGCGGAAGTAAATATTTATGATTTTTTACAAAAATAAAGTCAGATTTTACCTATTCTTGAAATGGATATTTTTGTTAAAACATTCATAAACATGCTTTTGGACCTATACTGTGGATAAAATATGACGAAAAATTACAAAATTCGGGCGCGGAAGCAAATATTTATATGATTTTTTAGAAAAAAAAAATCAGATTTTACCTATTTTTGATGAATACGTTGTATATTGTAAGCTTCATTGGCTGGATTCTAGAATACCTAACAAACTTGAAATAGCAATTTTCTTGTTGCAATGTTTTCTTTTAGCTGAAATATGATGAAAAATCATAAAATTCGAGCGCAGAAGCAAATATTTATATGATTTTTTACAAAAATAAAGTCAGATTTTACCTATACTTGAAATGGATATTTTTGTTAAAACATTCATAAACATGCTTTTGGACCTATACTGTGGATAAAATATGATGAAAAATTATAAAATTCGGGCGCGGAAGCAAATATTTATATGATTTTTTACAAAAAAAAAGTCAGATTTTACCTATTTTTGATGAATACGTTGTATATTGTAAGCTTCATTGGCTGGATTCTAGAATACATACCACACTTGAAATAGCAATTTTCTTGTTGCAATGTTTTCTTTTAGCTGAAATATGATGAAAAATCATAAAATTCGGGCGCGGAAGCAAATATTTATATGATTTTTTACAAAAATATAGTCATATTTTACCTATTTTTGAAATGGATATTATTGTTAAAACGTTCATAAACATGCTTTTGGACGTATACTGTGGATAAAATATGATAAAAAAATTATAAAATTCGGGCGCGGAAGCAAATATTTATATGATTTTTTACAAAAAAAATCTCATATTTTACCTATTTTTCATGAATACGTTGTATATTGTAAGCTTCATTGGCTGAATTCTAGAATACCTACTACACTTGAAATAGCAATTTTCTTGTTGCAATGTTTTCTTTTACCTAAATTATGATGAAAAATCATAAAATTCGGGCGCGGAAGCAAATATTTATATGATTTTTTACAAAAATAAAGGCAGATTTTACCTATTCTTGAAATGGATATTTTTGTTAAAACATTCATAAACATGCTTTTGGACCTATACTGTGGATAAAATATGATAAATAATTATAAAATTCGGGCGCGGAAGCAAATATTTATATGATTTGTTACAAAACAAAAGTCAGAAATTACCTATTTTTGATGAATACGTTGTATATTGTAAGCTATATGGGCTGGATTCTAGAATACCTAACACACTTGAAATAGCAATTTTCTTGTAGCAATGTTTTCTTTTAGCTAAAATATGATGAAAAATCATAAAATTCGGGCGCAGAAGTAAATATTTATATGATTCTTTTCAAAAATAAAGTCATATTTTTCCTATATTTGAAATGGATATTTTTTTTAAACATTCATAAACATGCTTTTGGACCTATACTATGGATAAAATATGATGAAAAATTATAAAATTCGGGCGCGGAAGCAAAAATTTATATAATTTTTTACAAAAATAAAGTAAGATTTTACCTGTTTTTGATGAATACGTTGTATATTGTAAGCTTCATTGGCTGGATTCTAGAATACCTACCACACTTGAAATAGGAATTTTCTTGTTGCAATGTATTCTTTTAGCTAAAATTGATGAAAAATCATTAAATTCGGGCGCGGAAGCAAATATTTTTATGATTTTTTACATAAATAAAGTCAGATTTTACCTATTTTTGAAATGGATATTTTTGTTAAAACATTCATAAACATGCTTTTGGACCCATACTATGGATAAAATATGATGAAAAATGATAAAATACGGTCGCAAAAGCAAATATTTATATAATTTTTTACAAAAATAAAGTCAGATTTTTCCTATTTTTGATGAATACGTTGTATATTGTAAGCTACATGGGCTGGATTCTAGAATACCTAACACACTTGAAATAGCAATTTTCTTGTTGCAATGTTTTCTTTTAGCTAAAATATCATGAAAAATAATAAAATTCGGGCTCGAAAGCAAATATTTATATGATTTTTTACTTAAATAAAGTCAGATTTTACATATTTTTGAAATGGATATTTTTGTTAAAACGTTCATAAACATGCTTTTGGACCTATACTGCGGATAAAATATGATGAAAAATTATAAAATTCGAGCGCGGAAGCAAATATTTATATGATTTTTTAGAAAAAAAAAATCAGATTTTACCTATTTTTGATGAATACGTTGTTTATTGTAAGCTACATGGGCTGGATTCTAGAAAACCTAAAACACTTGAAATAGCAATTTTCTCATTGCAATGTTTTCTTTTAGCTAAAATATGATGAAAAATCATAAAATTCGGGCGCGAAAGCAAATATTTATGATTATTTACAAAAATAAAGTCAGATTTTACATATTTTTGAAATGAATATTTTTGTTAAAACATTCATAAACATGTTTTTGGACCTATACTATGGATAAAATATGATAAAAAATTATAAAATTCAGGCGCGGAAGCAAATATTTATATGATTTTTTACAAAAAAAAAAGTCAGATTTTACCTATTTTTGATGAATACGTTGTATATTGTAAGCTACATGGGCTGGAATCTAGAATACCTAACACACTTGAAATAGCAATTTTCTCATTGCAATGTTTTCTTTTAGCTAAAATATGATGAAAAATCATAAAATTCGGGCGCGAACGCAAATATTTATATGATTTTTTACAAAAATAAAGTCAGATTTTACATATTTTTGAAATGGATATTTTTGTTAAAACATTCATAAACATGCTTTTGGACCTATACTATGGATAAAATATGATAAAAAATTATAAACTTCGGGCGCGGAAGCAAATATTTATATAATTTTTTACAAAAATAAAGTCAGATTTTACCTATTTTTGATGAATACGTTGTATATTGTAAGCTTCATTGGCTAGATTCTAGAATACCTACCACACTTGAAATAGCAATTTTCTTATTGCAATGTTTTCTTTTACCTAAATTATGATGAAAAATCATAAATTTCGGGCGCGGAAGTAAATATTTATGATTTTTTACAAAAATAAAGTCAGATTTTACCTATTCTTGAAATGGATATTTTTGTTAAAACATTCATAAACATGCTTTTGGACCTATACTGTGGATAAAATATGACGAAAAATTACAAAATTCGGGCGCGGAAGCAAATATTTATATGATTTTTTAGAAAAAAAAAATCAGATTTTACCTATTTTTGATGAATACGTTGTATATTGTAAGCTACATGGGCTGGATTCTAGAAAACCTAACACACTTGAAATAGCAATTTTCTCATTGCAATGTTTTTTCTTTAGCTAAAATATGATGAAAAATCATAAAATTCGGGCGCGGAAGCAAATATTTATATGATTATTTACAAAAATAAAGTCAGATTTTACATATTTTTGAAATGAATATTTTTGTTAAAACATTCATAAACATGTTTTTGGACCTATACTATGGATAAAATATGATAAAAAATTATAAAATTCAGGCGCGGAAGCAAATATTTATATGATTTTTTACAAAAAAAAAAGTCAGATTTTACCTATTTTTGATGAATACGTTGTATATTGTAAGCTACATGGGCTGGAATCTAGAATACCTAACACACTTGAAATAGCAATTTTCTCATTGCAATGTTTTCTTTTAGCTAAAATATGATGAAAAATCATAAAATTCGGCCGCGAACGCAAATATTTATATGATTTTTTACAAAAATAAAGTCAGATTTTACATATTTTTGAAATGGATATTTTTGTTTAAAACATTCATAAACATGCTTTTGGACCTATACTATGGATAAAATATGATAAAAAATTATAAACTTCGGGCGCGGAAGCAAATATTTATATAATTTTTTACAAAAATAAAGTCAGATTTTACCTATTTTTGATGAATACGTTGTATATTGTAAGCTTCATTGGCTGGATTCTAGAATACCTACCACACTTAAAATAGTAATTTTCTTGTTGCAATGTTTTCTTTTACCTAAATTATGATAAAAAATCATAAAATTCGGGCGCGGAAGCAAATATTCATATGATTTTTTACAAAAATAAAGTCAGATTTTACCTATTTTTGAAATGGATATTTTTGTTAAAACGTTCACAAACATGCTTTTGGACCTATACTGTGGATAAAATATGATGAAAAATTATAAATTCAGGTGCGGAAGCAAATATTTATATAATTTTTTACAAAAAAAATGTCAGATTTTACCTATTTTTGATGAATACGTTGTATATTGTAAGCTTCATTGGCTGGATTCTAGAATACCTACTACACTTGAAATAGCAATTTTCTTGTTGCAATGTTTTCTTTTATCTAAATTATGATGAAAAATCATAAAATTCGGGCGCGGAAACAAATATTTATATGATTTTTTACAAAAATAAAGGCAGATTTTACCTATTCTTGAAATGGATATTTTTGTTAATACATTCATAAACATGCTTTTGGACCTATACTGTGGATAAAATATGATAAATAATTATAAAATTCGGGCGCGGAAGCAAATATTTATATGATTTTTTACAAAAATAAAGTCAGAAATTACCTATTTTTGATGAATACGTTGTATATTGTAAGCTACATGGGCTGGATTCTAGAATACCTAACACACTTGAAATAGGAATTTTCTTGTTGCAATGTTATCTTTTAGCTGAAATATGATGAAAAATCATAAAATTCGGGCGCGGAAGCAAATATTTATATGATTTTTTACAAAAATAAAGTCAGATTTTACCTATTCTTGAAATGGATATTTTTGTTAAAACATTCATAAACATGCTTTTGAACCTATACTGTGTATAAAATATGTTAAAAAATTATAAAATTCGGGCTCGGAAGAAAATATTTATATGATTTTTTACAAAAAAAAAATCCGATTTTATCTATTTTTGATGAATACGTTGTATATTGTAAGCTACATGGGCTGGATTCTAGAATACCTAATACACTTGAAATAGCAATTTTCTTGTAGCAATGTTTTCTTTTAGCAAAATTATGATAAAAAAAAATCATAAAATTCGGGAGCGGAAGGAAATATTTATATGATTTTTTACAAAAAGAAAGTCAGATTTTACCTAAAATATGATGAAAAATTATAAAATACGGGTGCGGGTAGCAAATATTTATATGATTTTTTACAAAAAAAATGTCAGATTTTACCTATTTTTGATGAATACGTTGTATATTGTAAGCTTCATTGGCTGGATTCTAGAATACCTACTACACTTGAAATAGCAATTTTCTTGTTGCAATGTTTTCTTTTACCTAAATTATGACGAAAAATCATAAAACTCGGGCGCGGAAGCAATTATTTATATGATGTTTTCCAAAATAAAGGCAGATTTTACCTATTCTTGAAATGGATATTTTTGTTAAAACATTTATAAACATGCTTTTGGACCTATACTGTGGATAAAATATGATAAATAATTATAAAATTCAGGCGCGAAAGCAAATATTTATATGATTTTTTACAAAAATAAAGTCAGAAATTACCTATTTTTGATGAATACGTTGTATATTGTAAGCTACATGGGCTGGATTCTAGAATACCTAACACACTTGAAATAGCATTTTTCTTGTTGCAATGTTTTCTTTTAGCTGAAATATGATGAAAAATCATAAAATTCGGGCGCGGAAGCAAATATTTATATGATTTTTTACAGATTTTACCTATTTTTGAAATGGATATTTTTGTTAAAACATTCATAAACATGCTTTTGGACCTATACTGTGGACAAAATATGATGAAAAATTATAAAATTCGGGCGCGGAAGCAAATATTTATATAATTATTTATATAAATAATGTCAGATTTTACCTATTTTTGATGAATACTTTGTATATTGTAAGCTTCATTGGCTGGATTCTAGAATACCAACCACACTTGAAATAGCAATTTTCTTGTTGCAATGTTTTCTTTTACATAAATTATGATAAAAAATCATAAAATTCAGGCGCGGAATCAAATATTTATATGATTTTTTACAAAAATAAAGTCAGATATTACCTATTCTTGAAATGGATATTTTTGTTTAAACTTTCATTAACATGCTTTTGGACCTGTACTATGGATAAAATATGATGAAAAATTATAAAATTCGGGCGCGGAAGCAAAAATTGATATAATTTTTTACAAAAATAAAGTCAGATTTTACCTATTTTTGATGAATACGTTGTATATTGTAAGCTTCATTGGCTGGATTCTAGAATACCTACCACACTTGAAATAGCAATTTTCTTGTTGCAATGTTTTCTTTTAGCTAAAATTGATAAAAAATCATAAAATTCGGGCGCGGAAGCAAATATTTTTATGATTTTTTACATAAATAAAGTCAGATTTTAAATATTTTTGAAATGGATATTTTTGTTAAAACATTAATAAACATGCTTTTGGAACTATACTATGGATAAAATATGATGAAAAATGATAAAATATGGTCGCAAAAGCAAATATTTATATAATTTTTTACAAAAAAAAAGTCCGATTTTACCTATTTTTGATGAATACGTTGTATATTGTAAGCTTCATTGACTGGATTCTAGAATACCTACCACACTTGAAATAGCAATTTTCTTGTTGCAATGTTTTCTTTTACCTAAATTATGATAAAAAATCATAAAATTCGGGCGCGGAAGCAAATATTCATATGATTTATAGAAAAATAAAGTCAGATTTTACCTATTCTTGAAATTGATATTTTTGTTTAAACATTCATAAACATGCTTTTGGACCTATACTGTGGATAAAATATGATGAAAAATTATAAAACTCGGGCGCGGAAGCAAATATTAATATGATTTTTTACAAAAAAAAAGTCAGATTTTACCTATTTTTGATGAATACGTTGTATATTGTGAACTACATGGGCTGGATTCTAGAATACCTACCACACTTGAAATAGCAATTTTCTTATTGCAATGTTTTCTTTTACCTAAATTATAATAAAATCATAAAGTTCGGGCGCGGAAGCAAATATTTATGATTTTTACAAAAATAAAATCAGATTTTACCTATTCTTGAAATGGGTATTTTTGTTAAAACATTCATAAACATGCTTTTGGACCTATACTGTGGATGAAAAATGATAAAAAATTATAAAATACGGGCGCGGAAGCAAATATTTATATGATTTTTTACAAAAAAAAAGTCAGATTTTACTTATTATTGATGAATACGTTCTATATTGTAAGCTACATGGGCTGGATTCTAGAATACCTAACAAACTTGAAATAGCAATTTTCTTGTTGCAATGTTTTCTTTTACCTAAATTATAATGAAAAATCATAAAATTCGGGCGCGGAAGCAAATATTCATATTATTCTTTACAAAAATAAAGTCAGATTTTACCTATTCTCGAATTTGATATTTTTGTTTAAACATTCATAAACATGCTTTTGGACCTATACAGTGGATAAAATATGATGAAAAATTATAACTCGGGCGCGGAAGCAAATATTTATATGATTTTTTACAAAAAAAAAGTCAGATTTTACCTATTTTTGATGAATACGTTGTATATTGTAAGCGACATGGGCTGGATTCTAGAATACCTAACACAATTGAAATAGCAATTTTCTTGTTGCAATGTTTTCTTTTAGCTAAAATTGATGAAAAATCATAAAATTCGGGCGCGGAAGCAAATATTTATATGATTTTTTACAAAAATAAAGTAAAATTTAACCTATTTTTGAAATGGAAATTTTTGTTAAAACATTCATAAACATGCTTTTGGACCTATACTATGGATAAAATATGATGAAAAATTATAAAATTCGGGCGCGGAAGCAAATATTTATATAATTTTTTACAAAAATAAAGTCAGATTTTTCCTATTTTTGATGAATACGTAGTATATTGTAAGCTTCATTGGCTGGAATCTAGAATACCAACCACACTTGAAATAGCAATTTTCTTGTTGCAATGTTTTCTTTTACCTAAATTATGATGAAAAATCATAAAATTTCTGCGCGGAAGCAAATATTTATATGATTTTTACAAAAATAAAGTCAGATTTTACCTATTCTTGAAATGGATATTTTTGTTTAAACTTTCATAAACATGCTTTTGGACCTATACTGTGGAGAAAATATGATGAAAAATTATAAAACTCGGGCGCGGAAGCAAATATTTATATGATTTTTTACAAAAAAAAAGTCAGATTTTACCTATTTTTGATGAATACGTTGTATTTTGTAAGCTATATGGGCTGGATTCTAGAATACCTAACACACTTGAAATAGCAATTTTCTTGTAGCAATGTTTTCTTTTAGCTAAAATATGATGAAAAATCATAAAATTCGGGTGCAGAAGGAAATATTTATATGATTCTTTTCAAAAATAAAGTCATATTTTTCCTATTTTTGAAATGGATATTTTTTTTTAAACATTCATAAACATGCTTTTGGACCTATACTATGGATAAAATATGATGAAAAATTATAAAATTCGGGCGCGGAAGCTAAAATTTATATAATTTTATACAAAAATAAAGTCAGATTTTACCTATTTTTGATGAATACGTTGTATATTGTAAGCTTCATTGGCTGGATTCTAGAATACCTACCACACTTGAAATAGCAATTTTCTTGTTGCAATGTTTTCTTTTAGCTAAAATTGATGAAAAATCATAAAATTCGGGCGGGGAAGCAAATATTTTTATGATTTTTTACATAAATAAAGTCAGATTTTACCAATTTTTGAAATGGATATTTTTGTTAAAACATTCATAAACATGCTTTTGGACCTATAATATGAATAAAATATGATGAAAATTATAAACTTCGGGCGCGGAAGCAAATATTTATATGATTCTTTACAAAAATAAAGTCAGATTTTACCTATTCTTGAAATGGATATTTTTGTTAAAACATTCATAAACATGCTTTTGGATCTATACTGTCGATAAAATATGATAAAAAATCATAAAATCCGGGCGGGGAAGCAAATATTTTTATGATTTTTTACATAAATAAAGTCAGATTTTACCTATTTTTGAAATGGATATTTTTGTTAAAACATTCATAAACATGCTTTTGGACCTATACTGTGGACAAAATATGATGAAAAATTATAAAATTCGGGCGCGGAAGCAAATATTTATATAATTTTTTACAAAAATAAAGTCAGATTTTACCTATTTTTGATGAATACGTTGTATATTGTAAGCTTCATTGGCTGGATTCTAGAATACCATCCACACTTGAAATAGCAATTTTCTTGTTGCAATGTTTTCTTTTAGCTAAAATTGATAAAAAATCATAAAATTCGGGCGCGGAAGCAAATATTTTTATGATTTTTTACATAAATAAAGTCAGATTTAAAATATTTTTGAAATGGATATTTTTGTTAAAACATTAATAAACATGCTTTTGGACCTATACTATGGATAAAATATGACAAAAAATTATAAAATTCGGGCGCAGAAGCAAATATTTATATGATTTTTTACAAAAAAAAAAGTCAGATTTTACCTATTTTTGATGAATACGTTGTATATTGTAAGCTTCATTGACTGGATTCTAGAATACCTACCACACTTGAAATAGCAATTTTCTTGTTGCAATGTTTTCTTTTACCTAAATTATGATAAAAAATCATAAAATTCGGGCGCGGAAGCAAATATTCATATGATTTATAGAAAAATAAAGTCAGATTTTACCTATTCTTGAAATTGATATTTTTGTTTAAACATTCATAAACATGCTTTTGGACCTATACTGTGGATAAAATATGATGAAAAATTATAAAACTCGGGCGCGGAAGCAAATATTAATATGATTTTTTACAAAAAAAAAGTCAGATTTTACCTATTTTTGATGAATACGTTGTATATTGTGAACTACATGGGCTGGATTCTAGAATACCTACCACACTTGAAATAGCAATTTTCTTATTGCAATGTTTTCTTTTACCTAAATTATAATGAAAAATCATAAAGTTCGGGCGCGGAAGCAAATATTTATGATTTTTACAAAAATAAAGTCAGATTTTACCTATTCTTGAAATGGGTATTTTTGTTAAAACATTCATAAACATGCTTTTGGACCTATACTGTGGATAAAATATGATAAAAAATTATAAAATACGGGCGCGGAACCAAATATTTATATGATTTTTTACAAAAAAAAAGTCAGATTTTACCTATTATTGATGAATACGTTCTATATTGTAAGCTACATGGGCTGGATTCTAGAATACCTAACAAACTTGAAATAGCAATTTTCTTGTTGCAATGTTTTCTTTTACCTAAATTATAATGAAAAATCATAAAATTCGGGCGCGGAAGCAAATATTCATATTATTCTTTACAAAAATAAAGTCAGATTTTACCTATTCTCGAATTTGATATTTTTGTTTAAACATTCATAAACATGCTTTTGGACCTATACTGTGGATAAAATATGATGAAAAATTATAACTCGGGCGCGGAAGCAAATATTTATATGATTTTTTACAAAAAAAAAGTCAGATTTTACCTATTTTTGATGAATACGTTGTATATTGTAAGCGACATGGGCTGGATTCTAGAATACCTAACACAATTGAAATAGCAATTTTCTTGTTGCAATGTTTTCTTTTAGCTAAAATTGATGAAAAATCATAAAATTCGGGCGCGGAAGCAAATATTTATATGATTTTTTACAAAAATAAAGTAAAATTTAACCTATTTTTGAAATGGAAATTTTTGTTAAAACATTTAAACATGCTTTTGGACCTATACTATGGATAAAATATGATGAAAAATTATAAAATTCGGGCGCGGAAGCAAATATTTATATAATTTTTTACAAAAATAAAGTCAGATTTTTCCTATTTTTGATGAATACGTAGTATATTGTAAGCTTCATTGGCTGGAATCTAGAATACCAACCACACTTGAAATAGCAATTTTCTTGTTGCAATGTTTTCTTTTACCTAAATTATGATGAAAAATCATAAAATTTCTGCGCGGAAGCAAATATTTATATGATTTTTACAAAAATAAAGTCAGATTTTACCTATTCTTGAAATGGATATTTTTGTTTAAACTTTCATAAACATGCTTTTGGACCTATACTGTGGAGAAAATATGATGAAAAATTATAAAACTCGGGCGCGGAAGCAAATATTTATATGATTTTTTACAAAAAAAAAGTCAGATTTTACCTATTTTTGATGAATACGTTGTATTTTGTAAGCTATATGGGCTGGATTCTAGAATACCTAACACACTTGAAATAGCAATTTTCTTGTAGCAATGTTTTCTTTTAGCTAAAATATGATGAAAAATCATAAAATTCGGGTGCATAAGGAAATATTTATATGATTCTTTTCAAAAATAAAGTCATATTTTTCCTATTTTTGAAATGGATATTTTTTTTTAAACATTCATAAACATGCTTTTGGACCTATACTATGGATAAAATATGATGAAAAATTATAAAATTCGGGCGCGGAAGCTAAAATTTATATAATTTTATACAAAAATAAAGTCAGATTTTACCTATTTTTGATGAATACGTTGTATATTGTAAGCTTCATTGGCTGGATTCTAGAATACCTACCACACTTGAAATAGCAATTTTCTTGTTGCAATGTTTTCTTTTAGCTAAAATTGATGAAAAATCATAAAATTCGGGCGGGGAAGCAAATATTTTTATGATTTTTTACATAAATAAAGTCAGATTTTACCTATTTTTGAAATGGATATTTTTGTTAAAACATTCATAAACATGCTTTTGGACCTATAATATGAATAAAATATGATGAAAATTATAAACTTCGGGCGCGGAAGCAAATATTTATATGATTCTTTACAAAAATAAAGTCAGATTTTACCTATTCTTGAAATGGATATTTTTGTTAAAACATTCATAAACATGCTTTTGGATCTATACTGTCGATAAAATATGATAAAAAATTATAAAATTCGGGCGCGGAAGCAAATATTTATATGATTTTTTACAAAAAAAAGTCAGATTTTACCTATTTTTGAAATGGATATTTTTTTTAAAACATTCATAAACATGGTTTTGGACCTATACTATGGATAAAATATGATGAAAAATAATAAAATTCGGGCGCGGAAGCAAATATTTATATAATTTTTTACAAAAATAAAGTCAGATTTTACCTATTTTTGATGAATACGTTGTATATTGTAAGCTACATGGGCTGGATTCTAGAATACCTAACACAATTGAAATAGCAATTTTCTCATTGCAATTTTTTCTTTTACCTAAGTTATGATGAAAAATCATAAATTTCGGGCGCAGAAGCAAATATTTATGATTTTTTACAAAAATAAAGTCAGATTTTACATATTCTTGAAATGGATATTTTTGTTAAAACATTCATAATGTAATAGCCACGTGGTTCACCCTGCACAAGTAGTATCAAATTTTATTAACATCCGATAAGCAAGGTGAACCATCATATCCGCTGTTAACTGCTGACTTGAGCCGGGCGATCTTCGACTCCGAAAAGTGCAAATACGTAGAAAACGGATGGAAGATCACCGGCTAAAACCGCTAACGTCGTCAATTGAGACAGCTAACGACCAGTTCGTTTCCAAAATCTGAGGACATTCTCAGTCCGAGCGTGGAAACGAACAGTCGGGAACCGTAGTTAGAGATCGGGAAATATTTCATTATTTGTATTATTTTAACTTTGCGTACAATATTTTTCTAATCCAATAATAATAGTTGTTAATAATTAATACGGTCTTTTAATTAAACAAATTGTGTTCCCATCGAACCGATTCCCGTCAGAGTCAACCAGCCAACACAGGGCAGTTAAGTGTCAACCAGTCAACACAGGGCAGTACAGTGACGCAGGTAAGTATAACTTTTGTTATTTTACTTGTGGCTGTCCGCGTATAATTCAATACGTCAACAAGGGGTGGCTTCACTGTGCACCAGACATCCCACTGTTACATTTGGCGCAGTCGGTAGGATCTAGTAAAGGGCTTAAGAGCTACTAGATTGAACGATTTCGATTGATTTATATTGACGGTTGAAAATGGTTAACGATACTAACGTACCGACGACGACATTAACGTCGACTGCTGTTACCACGACGGTTGTATATACAACCACGACAACTAGCACCACGTCTGAGAATCCGACCGCTCCTCCAGTCAGTCATATACCAACCTACCCGTATGGTTATGCACCGCAACCTGGTCCCTCTCGTGTTCCTCCATTGGATGTTCATCTCGCTCCATTTTCCTATCATTTACCAAATTACATGACGCAATTCAAGCCAGGTAGTTCAGTACCAGGTACAGGGCAACCTGTACACACCAGTTCACCACCTATTGTACAAGCTTTCACAGATCCCACGTCCATCTCTGCCCTTAAAACCATTGATACCTATTTCGGTGGTCCCGAACTAGAAGCGTTTCTAGATAATGTGGCAACCGTAGCAGACTGTTACAGATGGACAGATAGTCAGGTGGTTACTGCGATAAAATTAAAACTTAGAGGAGAACCACAAAATTGCTTCTATTCACTTCCAGCAGACAAACGACCCAATACAATACCTTGTATGCGCGAATGGCTTGTAAAATTATTTGGTAAAAAGACCGACTTCGCAATAGCTGAAAAAGAATTTTTTTAAAATTTTTCGGAAAAAAGATGAACCAATCTAGAAATTTGCTTTACGTTTAGAAATTGCAGCAGCTAAACTTTTTCCGGTGTCAGATCACAATGACATTACTAGTTTACGTAATCGTATAAAACGGGAGACCATGATGATTAAGCAATTCTTTGAGGGACTAGATACTAAACTGGCGAACGAAATTAGTAGAATCAGACAATTCGAGACTGTAGAGGAGGCGTTACCGTACGCAGAGAATTGTGAGGAGGTATTGGCGCGATTATACAAAGAGACAAAATCAGATGCACATAAAGCTCATGTTCGTGCAGTATCAGTAGCACAAAATAATAATAGTAAATCTATATCCGCACCCGCCAATATGTCTCACAAATCGCCGCTGAAGAAAAACGCAGTTTTACGTACAGATCAGAGGTATCATAATATGCGTGGACGTTGCTTTAATTGTGGTAGTACAGATCATATATCTAAGAAATGCCCGCAACAAAAACAAATATTATGTTACAACTGTGTAAAGGTAGGTCATCGCGCGGATGATAAGTCGTGTCCTTTAAACTCCCAAGCTGTCTCGACGACGACCCAACGTCAGACAGTTTAATCAAACGTTCCTTTATCATTCCAAGGGTCGCGGATTTCGTCGTAGATAAAACCAAATATCTATCATTCAAAATTAATAACGTTGAACGTAAGTTTTTAATAGATTCCGGCGCGGCCGTGTGTTTATTAAAACGTAAAGTAGCAGAAGGACTAAATTTGTCTATCTCACCATCGGATGATGTATTAATAGACGTTTCCGGAAATCAGTTGAGTAGTAATGGAGTTACTAACATGGAATTTTCCATGGGTTCCGAGAATTTAATACATCAGTTTGTAGTATGTCCCGATGAGTTGCATTTGCCAGCTGACGGACTGATCGGAGTAGACTTTTTGGTTAAACATAAAGTAACAATTGATTTTGGAAGAAATGAATTTAAAATGAATAAAACGGTTTTATCTATGTCCGAAATTTCCAGGAATAATGATAAAGCGAGCGAGATAGTAAACGTTATCTCTGCTGGCTTAGCAGTAGATAAGCTCGAAGAGCACGTCGATTCGGTAGATTTATTTGGAACTCAGGATCAAATAGTAAATATCGCGGATTGTAATTCTGCTATCGAACAGAATATCGATCAAACTTGTCCGGATCCTGTAACGCCAAATTTAAATTCTAAAATAATGACCGAAGATCGCAATAAAAGTTTACCGTTTAAACAACCTTTAAACGTAGACAACAGATTTAGTTTACGATTAAAAGGCACCGTGAAAATTCCAGCGCGACACACTGCGATTGTTGAACTAACGTTAGATAAGCGAATGCCTGATAAGACGTATGTAGCTGAGCCGCGCAATCTTGAGAAGCCCGGTGTTCTAGTTGCGCGCACGATTTTTCGAAAATCAGAAAATTCTGAAGCTTTCATTAATATTCTAAATGTAAATGATGAAGAGTTAATTCTTAACAATAAAACATTAATTGGATTTGCGGTGGAAGCTGAAGAACAACTAGACACGGAAAAGAAAGATTGTAAAGTGATTAACTCAGTGCAAATGTCACCCAAACATAAATTCAATTTAGATCACCTGGCAGTAGAAGAGCGCGATAAATTCAAATCATTTTTAAATGAATATGCTGACATATTCAAAATGAAAGACATACCGCTAAGTAAGACAACGTTAGTGCGGCATCGCATACACACAAGTTCCGATGTACCAGTAGCGCGCGCCCCATATCGTATCCCTTTTAGTCGCCGTCAAGTTATGAAAAATTTAATTGACGAAATGCTTGACAATAAAATCATTCAACCTTCAGTCAGCCCTTATTCAGCACCGGTAGTATTAGTCGAAAAGAAATTAAATAATGGTGAAAGTTCATTTCGATTTTGCATCGATTACCGCGAACTAAACAAAATTACAAAACGAGATTTCTTCCCTATTCCAAATTTGCAAGATACTTTAGACCAATTAGGCAAAGCGAATCGTTTTACAACCCTGGATCTGACTAAAGGCTACTGGCAGGTAGAGATGGACCCGCGTGATAAGGAAAAGACAGCTTTTTCGGTACCATGGGGCCATTTTGAATGTAATAGGATGCCGTTCGGTCTAATTAATAGCCCGAGCACATGGCAACGACTAATGGAAACAGTATTATCCGGCTTAACGATTGAGCACTGTTTTGTGTATCTCGATGACATAATTTGCTTCAGTTCTGACGATCTTGATGAACATATCAGAAAACTAAGACTTATTTTTGACAGACTTAGAGATGCAAATTTGACTTTAAACCCCGATAAATGTAAATTTATGATGACTGAAACAAAATATCTCGGACACGTAGTGAGTGAAGATGGTGTGAAACCGGACCCAGACAAGATAAATGTAGTGAAAGAACTCCCAACTCCACGTGACATCACTGAAATCAGATCCTTTTTAGGTTTAATTGGATTTTACAGACGTTTCATTCCAAATTTTGCCGAATTGGCCTTACCATTGACTAAACTAACAAAGAAAAATTGTAGATTTTCCTGGTCTCCCGACGCCGAAATTTCATTTAATACGTTAAGAGAAGCATTAACAAAATCCCCGATTTTAAAATACCCAAATTTTGAAAAACCGTTCATTTTGTGTACAGACGCTTCTGCATATGCAATAGGCGCAGTTTTATGTCAAGAGTACGATGGACATGAAATGCCGGTTGCATATGCGAGCCGCCAACTTAAGCCATCCGAGTGTAACTATACCACAACCGAACGTGAGGGACTCGCGTTGGTTTGGGGTATTAAACATTTTCGATGTTATCTGTTCGGTACGGTATTTCAGGTCTTTACCGATCACCAACCCCTAAAATGGTTGATGGAAACGGCAGAACCCTCAAACCGATTAATTAGATGGTCGTTGCTCTTATCAGAGTATAGTTTTAAAATTGATTATCGTCCCGGTAAGAAACATGCAAATGCTGACGCGCTCTCGCGTATCAAGCCTGTTCGTGTCATGTTTCAATACAAACACTATGAGCCAGTCATATGGGATCGTGACGTCATGAAAACAGAGCAGAGAAACGACACACATGTTATGACGTATATAGATAAGGTGCAACACGAACCGAACTGTGACTTTTATTTGGATGACGACGGGTTACTTTATAAGAAATCCGATGACGAGCGTTATGAAGATAGATTAGTAGTTCCATTTAAATTTCGAAATGCGATACTAAGGGCCTGTCATGACTCACCGTTATCGGGTCACGGCGGGGCGGAAAAAACATTTGAAAAAATTAATTCTCGTTTCTTTTGGCCAAAACTCCGCTCGGACGTAAAGGAGTACGTCAAGAAATGCATATCGTGTTCAGAACGGAAAACAAGCCCTCATTTACGCCCGGCTCCTTTGAAAAAATTCAGACATGCCACCCGACCTTTTGAACGCATTGCGATGGACGTAGTAGGTCCACTTGTAACCACTGACTCGGGGAATAAGTACATCCTAACAGTACAAGATGCGGCTACTCGTTATCTGGAGGCTTTTCCCATGACTGACCAAACCGCCCCAACAGTTGCAAAAACCTTTATAAAAGGTATCATATTACGACATGGCACACCCCGACAGTTACTAACAGACCTTGGCACGAATTTCTTATCAAAATTAATGAAAGAAATTTGCCAAGTTTTAAAAATTGAACGCCTGCAAACGACCGCTTTCAGACCTCAAACGAATGGAAGCCTAGAACGAAGTCATCGAACGTTAAAAGACATGCTATCGCATTATATTAACGGGCGCCATACTAATTGGGATGAATGGCTACCATTTGCAGTATCAGCATTTTGTAGTACCGTACATTCTATGGTAGGAGAGTCGCCGTTCTTTCTGATGTATGGCCGTGATATGGAATTACCGTTCGATGAAATATTTAGACCCCTTAGGACGCGATACGACACGGACACTAATTATGCGAGCGAAATGATGCAACGTTTGAAAATAGCTCACACTAAGGCCCGAGAACAGCTAGATAGAAATATCGAAAGAGTACACCGCACTTTTAATAAGAAAAGCGCTGAGGTTTCATTTAAAGTAGGTGACCGTGTGTACTTGTTTACGCCCACGGTGAAGGCCGGGATTAGTGCGAAGCTAGCAAAAAAGTGGTCAGGACCGTATCGCATAATTGAGTTACGTGAAGTAAACGCAGTCATTAAAGAAATCTTTGGCAGGAGACAAATGAAAGTGCACGTGAACAGACTAAAACCATGTTACTTGACCGCAGACGATTTAAACGAGTTATCGTTGCTAGATCCAATCGAACCGCCAAAGACTATAGAATTGTGCGATCAGGACGGTATTACCCCCATTATCCCTTGGTCCGAAAGAACTCAAAGTGTTAGCGTTCGACAAGGAGACGATACAATAGTCAACCGTGCTAATTCGACTTTAGTTTCAGAGAGTCAGCGTCAGAGTGTAGAAGAGTCCCAGCTTCCGGAACAAAGTGAAGCCGACGGCACACTTCTAAGTTCCACCACATCCACGGAGACATACTCCACGGTAGAGGAAGATACGCCCCCGCCTCCTCCCCGATATTGTACTCGAAGCCGTGGCTCTGTATCTGACCACCCGTGGGTGTTATCTAAGAAACTCTAAGTGTAGTGATTATGTATTTACGATGTATTTTGTTATTTGTAAGTGTTTTGTATCAGTTACGGGCTGAGCTGATTGGATATGACTGCGCGGATCCAGACGTGCAGATATCAAAAGTATCCTTGCTGGATGTTCAACCCTGCAGTGACCCCAAGAAAGATTCGGCAGAGACCACCGCGAAGATCCAATTAGTGCAAGAGAGGCGATACACTGAAGTCCACGTATATGGCTGCCTAGTTACGGTGCAGCAAATAATCGAACACTGCGGAATGCACTCGCATACAAGTGCTGTTGCCGGTGGACTGGCGCGATACGTCCACCCCGTCAAGGCCGACAGATGTATCGAAGCACATAAATTTCAACGACTGGATCTTTCCGGGCTTGGGGCTGGTATTGTGTCCGGGTTGTTGGCCAATGGCACAGTAGAAATGTCCACCACTCTGGCCGGGCATTTGACAACCAGTGGCAAGTGTTCCGGGGTGCGTTATACACAGCAGGGCAACACTTATGAAGACGTGATCGTCAGCGCGGCGATCACTATCAAACTGTCCGACTACACCGCCATCGCCAACGTGGAAGAAAATACAGTAAGGTTGAAGTCCGGCACTGTATGCACATACACTGACCTATACTGCTTCGATGATATGGCCGGTGAAGTCGCCTGGACGGCCGACACGAACGAGCGCTGCTCTGCTGAAGGTCTTGACGTCCTGTATGAAGGCACCGCAACAATACTGACGATTAACAAGACAAACACCAAATACGTCGTCGTCGAGGCCCAAGACACCGTGTTTGCACTACGTCTCGTACAAGCAGAGTTACTATGCCACCAACCAGCTTGGCGAACAGAGCAACACCGCTTGCTCATTATCAATGAATCCTCACTTGGCTTCTACTTTAAGAAGTCACGGAGAGTGACACAAAATACAGACATGATGGCTCAAGTTCTTAGTAAGCTGTTGTTCCTTGAAATCGCTTTCAAACAGCAAACTAAGAACTTAATTTACGACGCTATTTTAAAGAGATGCCATCTTCGAGAAACTATTTTAAGAAATCGGCTCATGCTGGCCCTGGAGAAGCCTGACATCGTAAGCGGACTCGTGAAGGAAGCATCGGGACATATAGGGCGTGTAATGGGAGAAGTCTTATACATTATCAAGTGTAGCCCAAAGATCGTAGACTTTAGAAGGACACAGTTTTGCTATCAGGAGCTGCCGGTAACGTATAAAAACGGAAGTAAATTTATAACCCCTATTACACACGTAATCCAAGATCATGGAACGCAAGTAGATTGCGGAGTACAACTACCCGTAATGTTCCATTTAGAAGGAAAGTGGCTAGAAGTGGATCCAGAACTTCGAAGAACTCAACCGGACCCTCTTGTTCTTGATGCCAACGACCCAAGCGAGTCCGTACCAATGATGAACATTGCCCCGATTAGCGCTCATGGGGTATACACCCAGCAAGACATGGAAGTATTTCATCAAACGCTGCTCTTCCCTAATGAGAGGCGTGCCGTAACAAATATCATGACCCGCCGAGTGATAGGAGTAGCGGCCGATGGACAGAATTTCCACTTACCCGACGTCTTCAGCAAGAACGAACTAGCCAAGATGGCCTGGAGTGCCGCCGCTGAAGTGTGGGGTTTCCTATCTTACTCGGGAAACCTCTTCTCCATATGCATGCTGCTATACACTGTCTATGTAGTGTTACGGTACGTCGCCTCAGTAATATTAAATATGTTAAGTTTAAGGAGAGCAGCGAACAATCAACCCCAACGGAAGTGGTTCCTCCTAGCCAGCCTGTGGGACGCCCTGACGACGAGATACCTGGTGAACCTGATGCAACAACCAGAGCCAGGAGTAGAAGGCATCAGTGCTGCCAACATCGGTTCATCCGTGTCCCTGTACCCTAATCTGCAACAGGTCGTCGTGCAGCCACCCCCGTATCCCCAAGAAGAACCAGCAGATACCAGCGTCTTACGCCAGCCCGTAGCTACATAACTATGTATAGGTTAAGTTAGAATAAGTAGATTAATCGTAGCTGTCTCAATTGACTTCTTTGGACTGAACTATAATTCGTTTATTATAGTCCAGTTCAAAGGGGGAGGCAGTGTAATAGCCACGTGGTTCACCCTGCACAAGTAGTATCAAATTTTATTAACATCCGATAAGCAAGGTGAACCATCATATCCGCTGTTAACTGCTGACTTGAGCCGGGCGATCTTCGACTCCGAAAAGTGCAAATACGTAGAAAACGGATGGAAGATCACCGGCTAAAACCGCTAACGTCGTCAATTGAGACAGCTAACGACCAGTTCGTTTCCAAAATCTGAGGACATTCTCAGTCCGAGCGTGGAAACGAACAGTCGGGAACCGTAGTTAGAGATCGGGAAATATTTCATTATTTGTATTATTTTAACTTTGTGTACAATATTTTTCTAATCCAATAATAATAGTTGTTAATAATTAATACGGTCTTTTAATTAAACAAATTGTGTTCCCATCGAACCGATTCCCGTCAGATTCAACCAGCCAACACAGGGCAGTTAAGTGTCAACCAGTCAACACAGGGCAGTACAGTGACGCAGGTAAGTATAACTTTTGTTATTTTACTTGTGGCTGTCCGCGTATAATTCAATACGTCAACAAGGGGTGGCTTCACTGTGCACCAGACATCCCACTGTTACAATAAACATGCTTTTGGACCTATACTGTGGATAAAATATGACAAAAAATTATAAAATTCGGGCGCAGAAGCAAATATTTATATGATTTTTTACAAAAAAAAAAGTCAGATTTTACCTATTTTTGATGAATACGTTGTATATTGTAAGCTACACGGGCTGGATTCTAGAATACCTAACACACTTAAAATAGCAATTTTCTTGTTGCAATGTTTTCTTTTAGCTGAAATATGATGAAAAATCATAAAATTCGGGCGCGGAAGCAAATATTTATATGATTTTTTACAAAAATAAAGTAAGGTTTTACCTATTTTTGTAATGGATATTTTTGTTAAAACGTCCATAAACATGCTTTTGGACCTATACTATGGATAAAATATGATGAAAAATTATAAAATTTGGGCGCGGAAGCAAATATTTATATAATATTTTACAAAAATAAAGTCAGATTTTACCTATTTTTTAATAATACTTTTTATATTGTAAGCTTCATTGGCTGGATTCTAGAATACCTACCACACTTGAAATAGCAATTTTCTTGTTGCAATGTTTTCTTTTACCTGAATTATAATGAAAAAACATAAAATTCGAGCGCGGAAGCAAATATTTATATGATTTTTTATAAAAATACAGTCAGACTTTACCTAATTTTGTAATGGACATTTTTGTTAAAACAGTCATAAACATGCTTTTGCACCTATACTATAAATAAAATATGATGAAAAATTATAAAATTCGGGCGCAGAAGCAAATATTTATATAATTTTTTACAAAAATAAAGTCAGATTTTACCTATTTTTGATGAATACGTTGTATATTGTAAGCTTCATTGGCTGGATTCTAGAATACCTAACACACTTGAAATAGCAATTTTCTTGTTGCAATGTTTTCTTTTACCTAAATTATGATGAAAAATAATAAAATTCGGGCGCGGAAGCAAATATTTAAATGATTTTTTCCAAAAAAAAGTCAGATTTTACCTATTTTAGATGAATACGTTGTATATTGTAAGCTACATGGGCTGCATTCTAGAATACCTAACACACTTGAAATAGCAATTTTCTTTTTGCAATGTTTTCTTTTAGCTAAAATATGATGAAAAATCATAAAAATCGGGCGCGGAAGCAAATATTTATATGATTTTTTACAAAAATAAAGTCAGATTTTACCTATTTTTGAAATGATTATTTTTGTTAAATCATTCATAAACATGCTTTAGGACCTATACTATGGCTAAAATATGTTGAAAAATTATAAAATTCGGGCGCGGAAGCAAATATTTATATAATATTTTACAAAAATAAAGTCAGATTTTACCTATTTTTTAATAATACTTTTTATATTGTAAGCTTCATTGGCTGGATTCTAGAATACCTACCACACTTGAAATAGCAATTTTCTTGTTGCAATGTTTTCTTTTACCTAAATTATGATGAAAAAACATAAAATTCGAGCGCGGAAGCAAATATTTATATGATTTTTTACAAAAATACAGTTTGATTTTACCTATTTTTGAAATGGATATTTTTGTTAAAACAGTCATAAACATGCTTTCGGACCTATAATATAGATAAAATATGATGAAACATTATAAAAGTCGGGCGCAGAAGCAAATATTTATATAATTTTTTACAAAAATAAAGTCAGATTTTACCTATTTTTGATGAATACGTTGTATATTGTAAGCTTCATTGGCTGGATTCTAGAATACCTAACATACTTGAAATAGCAATTTTCTTGTTGCAATGTTTTCTTTTACCTAAATTATGATGAAAAATAATAAAATTCGGGCGCGGAAGCAAATATTTAAATGATTTTTTACAAAAAAAAAGTCAGGTTTTACCTATTTTTGATGAATACGTTGTATATTGTAAGCTACATGGGCTGGATTCTAGAAATACCTAACACAATAATATAGCAATTTTCTTGTTGCAATGTTTTCTTTTAGCTAAAATATGATGAAAAATCATAAAATTCGGGCGCGGAAGCAAATATTTATATGATTTTTTACAAAAATAAAGTAAGATTTTACCTATTTTTGTAATGGATATTTTTGTTAAAACGTCCTTAAACATGCTTTTGGACCTATACTATAGATAAAATATGATGAAAAATTATAAAATTCAAGCGTGGAAGCAAATATTTATATAATATTTTACAAAAATAAAGTCAGATTTTACCTATTTTTTAATAATACTTTTTATATTGTAAGCTTCATTGGCTGGATTCTAGAATACCTACCACACTTGAAATAGCAATTTTCTTGTTGCAATGTTTTCTTTTACCTAAATTATGATGAAAAATAATAAAATTCGGGCGCGGAAGCAAATATTTAAATGATTTTTTCCAAAAAAAAGTCAGATTTTACCTATTTTAGATGAATACGTTGTATATTGTAAGCTACATGGGCTGGATTCTAGAATACCTAACACACTTAAAATAGCAATTTTCTTGTTGCAATGTTTTACCTTTAACCTAAATTATGATGAAAAAACATAAAATTCGGGCGCGGATGCAAATATTTATATGATTCTTTACAAAAATAAAGTCAGATTTTAACTATTTTTGAAATGGATATTTTTGTGAAAACGTTCATAAACACGCTTTTGGACCTATACTATGGATAAAACATTATAAAAAATTATAACATTCGGGCGCAGAAGCAAATATTTATATAATTTTTTACAAAAATAAAGTCAGATTTTACCTATTTTTGATAAATACGTTGTATATTGTAACCTTCATTGGCTGGATTCTAGAATACCTACCACACTTGAAATAGCAATTTTCTTTAGGTAATGTTTTCTATTAGCTAAAATATGATGAAAAATCATAAAATTCGGGCGCGGCAGCAAATATTTATATAATTTTGTACAAAAATAAAGTCAGATTTTACCTATTTTTGATGAATACGTTGTATATTTTAAGCTACATGGGCTGGATTGTAGAATACCTAACACACTTTAAATAGCAATTTTCTTGTTGCAATGTTTTCTTTTGCCTAATTTATGATGAAAAAACATAAAATTCGGGCGCGGAAGCAAATTTTTATATGATTCTTTACAAAAATAAAGTCAGATTTTACCTATTTTTGAAATGGATATTTTTGTTAAAACATTCATAAACATGCTTTTGGACCTATACTATGGATAAAATATGATGAAAAATTATAAAATTCGGGCGCGAAAGCAAATATTTATATAATTTTTTACAAAAATAAAGTCAGATTTTATCTATTTTTGATGAATACGTTGTACATTGTAAGCTTCATATTCTGGATTCTAGAATACCTAACACACTTGAAATAGCAATTTTCCTGTTGTAATGTTTTCTTTTAGCTAAAATATGATGAAAAATCATAAAATTCGGGCACGGAAGCAAATATTTTTATGATTTTTTACAAAAATAAAGTCAGATTTTACCTATTTTTGAAATGGATATTTTTGTTAAAACATTCATAAACATGCTTTTGGACCTATACTATGGATAAAATATGATGAAAAATTATAAAATTCGGGCGCGGAAGCAAATATTTATATAATATTTTACAAAAATAAAGTCAGATTTTACCTATTTTTGATGAATACGTTGTATATTTTAAGCTTCATTGTCTGGTTTCTAGAATACCTAACACACTTGAAATAGCAATTTTCTTGTTGCAATGTTTTCTTTTATCTAAATTATGATGAAAAATCATAAAATTCGGGCGCGGAAGCAAATAATTATATGATATTTTACAAAAATAATATCAGATTTTACCTACTCTTGAAATGGATATTTTTGTTAAAACATTCATAAATATGCTTTTGGACCTATACTATGGATAAAATATAATGAAAAATTATAAAATTCGGGCGCGGAAGCAAATATTTATATATATTTTACAAAAATAAAGTCAGATTTTACCTATTTTTGATGAATACGTTGTATATTGTAAGCTTCATTGGCTGGATTCTAGAATACCTACCACACTTGAAATAGCAATTTTCTTGTTGCAATGTTTTCTTTTACCTAATTTATGATGAAAAATCATAAAATTCGGGCGCGGAAGCAAATATTTATATGATTTTTAACAAAAATAAAGGCAGATTTTACCTACTCTTGAAATGGATATTTTTGTTAAAACATTTATAAACATGCTTTTGGACCTATACTGTGGATAAAATATAATGAAAAATTATAAAATTCGGGCGCGGAAGCAAATATTTATATAAGTTTATAAAAAAAAGGCAGATTATACCTATTTTTGATGAATACGTTGTATATTGTAAGCTTCATGGGCTGGATTGTAGAATACCTAACACATTTTAAATAGCAATTTTTTTGTTGCAATGTTTTCTTTTATCTAAATTATGATGAAAAATCATAAAATTCGGGCGCGGAAGCAAATATTTATATGATTTTTTACAAAAATAATGTCAGATTTTACCTATTCTTGAAATGGATATTTTTGTTAAAACATTCATAAACATGCTTTTGGACCTATACTATGGATAAAATATAATGAAAAATTATAAAATTCGGGCGCGGAAGCAAATATTTATATAATTTTTTACAAAAATCAAAGTCAGATGTTACCTATTTTTGATGAATACGTTGTATATTGTAAGCTTCATAGGCTGGATTCTAGAATACCTAACACATTTGAAATAGCAATTTTCTTGTTGTAATGTTTTCTTTTAGCTAAAATATTATGAAAAATCATAAAATTCGGGCACGGAAGCAAATATTTATATGATTTTCTACAAAAATAAAGTCAGATTTTACCAATTCTTGAAATGAATATTTTTGTTAAAACATTCATAAACATGCTTTTGGACCTATACTGTGGATAAAATATGATGAAAAATTATAAAAATTCGGTCGCGAAAGCAAATATTTATATGATTTTTTACAAAAAAAAGGCAGATTTTACCTATTTTTGATGAATACGTTGTATATTGGAAGATGCATAGGCTGGATTGTAGAATACCTAACACACTTTAAATAGCAATTTTCTTGTTGCAATGTTTTCTTTTATCTAAAATATTATGAAAATTCATAAAATTCGGGCGCGGAAGCAAATATTTATATGATTTGTTACAAAAATAAAGGCAGATTTTACATATCCTTGAAATGGATATTTTTGTTAAAACATTTATAAAAATGCTTTTGGACCTATACTGTGGATAAAATATGATGAAAAATCATAAAATTCGGGCGCGGAAGCAAATATTTATATGATTTTTTACAAAAATAAAGTCAGATTTTTTCTATTCTTGAAATGGATATTTTTGTTAAAACATTTATAAAAATGCTTTTGGACCTATACTGTGGATAAAATATGATGAAAAATCATAAAATTCGGGCGCGCAAACAAATATTTATATGATTTTTTACAAAAAAAAAGTCAGATTTTACCTATTTTTGATGAATACGTTGTATATAGTAAGCTACATGGGCTGGATTCTACAATACCTAACACACTTGAAATAGCAATTTTCTTGTTGCAATGTTTTCTTTTAGCTAAAATTTGATGAAAAATCATATAATTCGGGCACGGAAGCAAATATTTATATGATTTTTTACAAAAATAAAGTCAGATTTTACATATTTTTAAAATGGATATTTTTGTTAAAACGTTCATAAACATGCTTTTGGACCTATACTATGGATAAAATATGATGAAAAATTATAAAATTCGAGCGCGGAAGCAAATATTTATATAATTTTTTACAAAAATAAAGTCAGATTTTACCTATTTTTCATGAATACGTTTTATATTGTAAGCTTCATTGGCTGGATTCTAGAATACCTACCACACTTGAAATAGCAATTTTCTTGTTGAAATGTTTTCTTTTACCTAAATTATTATTAAAAATCATAAAATTCGTGCGCGGAAGCAAATATTTATATGATTTTTTACAAAAATAAAGTCAGATTTTACATATTCTTGAAATGGATATTTTTGTTAAAACATTCATAAACATGCTTTTGGACCTATACTGCGGATAAAATATGATAAAAAATCATAAAATTCGGGCGCGGAAGCAAATATTTATATGATTTTTTCAAAAATAAAGTCAGATTTTTCCTATTCTTGAAATGGATATTTTTGTTAAAACATTCATAAGCATGCTTTTGGACCTATATTGTGGATAAAATATGATAAAAAATTATAAAATTCGGGCGCGGAAGCAAATACTTATATGATTTTTTACAAAAAAAGTCAGATTTTACCTATTTTTGATGAATACGTTGTATATTGTAAGCTAAATGGGCTGGATTCTAGAATACCTAACACAATTGAAATAGCAATTTTCTTGTTGCAATGTTTTCTTTTAGCTAAAATTTGATGAAAAATCATATAATTCGGGCACGGAAGCAAATATTTATATGATTTTTTACAAAAATAAAGTCAGATTTTACATATTTTTAAAATGGATATTTTTGTTAAAACGTTCATAAACATGCTTTTGGACCTATACTATGGATAAAATATGATGAAAAATTATAAAATTCGAGCGCGGAAGCAAATATTTATATAATTTTTTACAAAAATAAAGTCAGATTTTACCTATTTTTGATGAATACGTTTTATATTATAAGCTTCATTGGCTGGATTCTAGAATACCTACCACACTTGAAATAGCAATTTTCTTGTTGAAATGTTTTCTTTTACCTAAATTATAATGAAAAATCATAAAATTCGGGCGCGGAAGCAAATATTTATATGATTTTTTTACAAAAATAAAGTCAGATTTTACATATTCTTGAAATGGATATTTTTGTTAAATCATTCATAAACATACTTTTGGACCTATACTGCGGATAATATATGATAAAAACTCATAAAATTCGGGCGCGGAAGCAAATATTTATATGATTTTTTCAAAAATAAAGTCAGATTTTTCCTATTCTTGAAATGGATATTTTTGTTAAAACATTCATAAGCATGCTTTTGGACCTATACTGTGGATAAAATATGATAAAAAATTATAAAATTCAGGCGCGGAAACAAATATTTATATGATTTTTTACAAAAAAAAAGTCAGATTTTACCTATTTTAGATGAATACGTTGTATATTGTAACCTACATGGGCTGGATTCTAGAATAACTAACACACTTGAAATAGCAATTTTCTTGTTGCAATGTTTTCTTTTATCTAAAATATGATAAAAAATCATAAAATTCAGGCGCGGAAGCAAATATTTATATGATTTTTTACAAAAATAAAGTCAGATTTTGCCTTTTCTTAAAATGGATATTTTTGTTAAAACATTCATAAACATGCTTTTGGACCTATACTGGGGATAAAATATGATGAAAAATTATAAAATTCGGGCGCGGAAGCAAATACTTATATGATTTTTTACAAAAAACGTCAGATTTTACCTATTTTTGATGAATACGTTGTATATTGTAAGCTACATGGGCTGGATTCTAGAATACCTAACACACTTGAAATAGCAATGTTCTTGTTGCAATGTTTTCTTTTATCTAAAATATGATAAAAAATCATAAAATTCGGGCGCGGAAGCAAATATTTATATGATTTTTTAAAAAATAAAGTCAGATTTTACATATTTTTGAAATGGATATTTTTGTTAAAACGTTCATAACCATGCTTTTGACCTATACTATGGATAAAATATGACGAAAAATTATAAAATTCTAGCGCGGAAGCAAATATTTATATAATTTTTTACAAAAATAAAGTCAGATTTTACCTATTTTTGATGAATACGTTGTATATTGTAACCTACATGGGCTGGATTCTAGAATAACTAACACACTTGAAACAGCAATTTTCTTGTTGCAATGTTTTCTTTTATCTAAAATATGATAAAAAAACATAAAAGTCGGGCGCGGAAGCAAATATTTATATGATTTTTTACAAAAATAAAGTCAGATTTTGCCTTTTCTTAAAATGGATATTTTTGTTAAAACATTCATAAACAAGCTTTTGGACCTATACTGTGGATAAATTATGATGAAAAATTATAAAATTCGGGCGCATAAGCAAATATTTATATGATTTTTTACAAAAAAAAGTCAGATTTTACCTATTTATGGTGAATACGTTGTATATTGTAAGCTTCATTGGCTGGATTCTAGAATACCTACCACACTTGAAACAGCAATTTTCTTGTTGCAATGTTTTCTTTTACCTAAATTATGATGAAAAATCATAAAATTCGGGCGCGGAAGCAAATATTTATATGATTTTTTACAAAAATAAAGTCAGATTTTACATATACTTGAAATGGATATTTTTGTTAATACATTCATAAACATGCTTTTGGACCTATACTGTGGATAAAATATGATAAAAAATTATAAAATTTGGGCGCGGAAGTACATATTTATATGATTTTTTACAAAAAAAAGTCAGATTTTACCTATTTTTGATGAATACGTTGTATATTGTAAGCTCCATTGGCTGGATTCTAGAATACTTACAACACTTGAAATAGCAATTTTCTTATTTCAATGTTTTCTTTTACCTAAATTATGATGAAAAATCATAAAATTCGGGCGCGGAAGCAAATATTTATATAATTTTTTACAAAAATAAAGTCAGATTTTACCTATTCTTGAAATGAATATTTTTGTTAAAACATTCATAAATATGCATATGGACCTATACTGTGGATAAAATATGATAAAAAATTATAAAATTCGGGCGCGGAAACAAATATTTATATGATTTTTTACAAAAAAAAAGTCAGATTTTACCTATTTTTGATGAATACGTTGTATATTGTAACCTACATGGGCTGGATTCTAGAATAACTAACACACTTGAAATAGCAATTTTCTTGTTGCAATGTTTTCTTTTATCTAAAATATGATAAAAAATCATAAAATTCGGGCGCGGAAGCAAATATTTATATGATTTTTTACAAAAATAAAGTCAGATTTTGCCTTTTCTTAAAATGGATATTTTTGTTAAAACATTCATAAACATGCTTTTGGTCCTATACTGGGGATAAAATATAATAAAAAATTATAAAATTCGGGCGCGCAAACAAATATTAATATGATTTTTTACAAAAAAAAAGTCAGATTTTACCTATTTTTGATGAATACGTTGTATATATAAGCTACATGGGCTGGATTCTAGAATACCTAACACACTTGAAATAGCAATTTTCTTGTTGCAATGTTTTCTTTTAGCTAAAATATAATAAAAAATCATATAATTCGAGCGCGGAAGCAAATATTTATATGATTTTTTACAAACATAAAGTCAGATTTTACATATTTTTAAAATGGATATTTTTGTTAAAACGTTCATAAACATGCTTTTGGAACTATACTATGGATAAAATATGATGAAAAATTATAAAATTCGAGCGCGGAAGCAAATATTTATATAATTTTTTACAAAAATAAAGTCAGATTTTACCTATTTTTGATGAATAGGTTTTATATTGTAAGCTTCATTGGCTGGATTCTAGAATACCTACCACACTTGAAATAGCAATTTTCTTGTTGAAATGTTTTCTTTTACCTAAATTATAATGAAAAATCATAAAATTCGGGCGCGGAAGCAAATATTTATATGATTTTTTTACAAAAATAAAGTCAGATTTTACATATTCTTGAAATGGATATTTTTGTTAAAACATTCATAAACATACTTTTGGACCTATACTGCGGATAAAATATGATAAAAACTCATAAAATTCGGGCGGGGAAGCAAATATTTATATGATTTTTTCAAAAATAAAGTCTGATTTTTCCTATTCTTGAAATGGATATTTTTGTTAAAACATTCATAAGCATGCTTTTGGACTTATACTGTGGATAAAATATGATAAAAAATTATAAAATTCAGGCGCGGAAGCAAATACTTATATGATTTTTTACAAAAAAAAGTCAGATTTTACCTATTTTTGATGAATACGTTGTATATTGTAAGCTTCATTGGATGGATTCTAGAATACCTACCACACTTGAAATAGCAATTTTCTTGTTGCAATGTTTTCTTTTACCTAAATTATGATGAAAAATCATAAAATTCGGGCGCGGAAGCAAATATTTATATGATTTTTTACAAAAATAAAGTCAGAATTTACATATTCTTGAAATGGATATTTTTGTTAATACATTCATAAACATGCTTTTGGACCTATACTGTGGATAAAATATGATGAAAAATTATAAAATTCGGGCGCATAAGCAAATATTTATATGATTTTTTACAAAAAAAAGTCAGATTTTACCTATTTTTGATGAATACGTTGTATATTGTAAGCTTCATTGGCTGGATTCTAGAATACTTACAACACTTGAAATAGCAATTTTCTTATTGCAATGTTTTCTTTTACCTAAATTATGATGAAAAATCATAAAATTCGGGCAAGGAAGCAAATATTTATATAATTTTTTACAAAAATAAAGTCAGATTTTACCTATTCTTGAAATGAATATTTTTGTTAAAACATTCATAAATATGCATATGGACCTATACTGTGGATAAAATATGATAAAAAATTATAAAATTCGGGCGCGGAAACAAATATTTATATGATTTTTTACAAAAAAAAAGTCAGATTTTACCTATTTTTGATGAATACGTTGTATATTGTAACCTACATGGGCTGGATTCTAGAATAACTAACACACTTGAAATAGCAATTTTCTTGTTGCAATGTTTTCTTTTATCTAAAATATGATAAAAAATCATAAAATTCGGGCGCGGAAGCAAATATTTATATGATTTTTTACAAAAATAAAGTCAGATTTTGCCTTTTCTTAAAATGGATATTTTTGTTAAAACATTCATAAACATGCTTTTGGACCTATACTGGGGATAAAATATAATAAAAAATTATAAAATTCGGGCGCGCAAACAAATATTAATATGATTTTTTACAAAAAAAAAGTCAGATTTTACCTATTTTTGATGAATACGTTGTATATATAAGCTACATGGGCTGGATTCTAGAATACCTAACACACTTGAAATAGCAATTTTCTTGTTGCAATGTTTTCTTTTAGCTAAAATATAATAAAAAATCATATAATTCGAGCGCGGAAGCAAATATTTATATGATTTTTTACAAAAATAAAGTCAGATTTTACATATTTTTAAAATGGATATTTTTGTTAAAACGTTCATAAACATGCTTTTGGAACTATACTATGGATAAAATATGATGAAAAATTATAAAATTCGAGCGCGGAAGCAAATATTTATATAATTTTTTACAAAAATAAAGTCAGATTTTACCTATTTTTGATGAATAGGTTTTATATTGTAAGCTTCATTGGCTGGATTCTAGAATACCTACCACACTTGAAATAGCAATTTTCTTGTTGAAATGTTTTCTTTTACCTAAATTATAATGAAAAATCATAAAATTCGGGCGCGGAAGCAAATATTTATATGATTTTTTTACAAAAATAAAGTCAGATTTTACATATTCTTGAAATGGATATTTTTGTTAAAACATTCATAAACATACTTTTGGACCTATACTGCGGATAAAATATGATAAAAACTCATAAAATTCGGGCGGGGAAGCAAATATTTATATGATTTTTTCAAAAATAAAGTCAGATTTTTCCTATTCTTGAAATGGATATTTTTGTTAAAACATTCATAAGCATGCTTTTGGACTTATACTGTGGATAAAATATGATAAAAAATTATAAAATTCAGGCGCGGAAGCAAATACTTATATGATTTTTTACAAAAAAAAGTCAGATTTTACCTATTTTTGATGAATACGTTGTATATTGTAAGCTTCATTGGATGGATTCTAGAATACCTACCACACTTGAAATAGCAATTTTCTTGTTGCAATGTTTTCTTTTACCTAAATTATGATGAAAAATCATAAAATTCGGGCGCGGAAGCAAATATTTATATGATTTTTTACAAAAATAAAGTCAGAATTTACATATTCTTGAAATGGATATTTTTGTTAATACATTCATAAACATGCTTTTGGACCTATACTGTGGATAAAATATGATGAAAAATTATAAAATTCGGGCGCATAAGCAAATATTTATATGATTTTTTACAAAAAAAAGTCAGATTTTACCTATTTTTGATGAATACGTTGTATATTGTAAGCTTCATTGGCTGGATTCTAGAATACTTACAACACTTGAAATAGCAATTTTCTTATTGCAATGTTTTCTTTTACCTAAATTATGATGAAAAATCATAAAATTCGGGCAAGGAAGCAAATATTTATATAATTTTTTACAAAAATAAAGTCAGATTTTACCTATTCTTGAAATGGATATTTTTGTTAAAACATTCATAAATATGCTTTTAGACCTATACTGTGGATAAAATATGAAGAAAAATTATAAAATTCGGGCGCGGAAACAAATATTTATATGATTTTTTACAAAAAAAAAGTCAGATTTTACCTATTTTAGATGAATACGTTGTATATTGTAACCTACATGGGCTGGATTCTAGAATAACTAACACACTTGAAATAGCAATTTTCTTGTTGCAATGTTTTCTTTTATCTAAAATATGATAAAAAATCATAAAAATCGGGCGCGGAAGCAAATATTTATATGATTTTTTACAAAAATAAAGTCAGATTTTGCCTTTTCTTAAAATGGATATTTTTGTTAAAACATTCATAAACATGCTTTTGGACCTATACTGGGGATAAAATATGATGAAAAATTATAAAATTCGGGCGCGCAAACAAATATTTATATGATTTTTTACAAAAAAAAAGTCAGATTTTACCTATTTTTGATGAATACGTTGTATACAGTAAGCTACATGGGCTGGATTCTAGAATACCTAACACACTTGAAATAGCCATTTTCTTGTTGCAATGTTTTCTTTTAGCTAAAATATGATGAAAAATCATATAATTCGGGCGCGGAAGCAAATATTTATATGATTTTTTACAAAAATAAAGTCAGATTTTACATATTTTTAAAATGGATATTTTTGTTAAAACGTTCATAAACATGCTTTTGGACCTATACTATAGATAAAATATAATGAAAAATTATAAAATTCGAGCGCGGAAGCAAATATTTATATAATTTTTTACAAAAATAAAGTCAGAATTTACCTATTTTTGATGAATACGTTTTATATTGTAAGCTTCCTTGGCTGGATTCTAGAATACCTACCACACTTGAAATAGCAATTTTCTTGTTGAAATGTTTTCTTTTACCTAAATTATTATTAATAATCATAAAATTCGGGCGCGGAAGCAAATAGTTATATGATTTTTTACAAAAATAATGTCAGATTTTACATATTCTTGAAATGGATATTTTTGTTAAAACATTCATAAACATACTTTTGGACCTATACTGCGGATAAAATATGATAAAAAATCATAAAATTCGGGCGCGGAAGCAAATATTTATATGATTTTTTCAAAAATAAAGTCGGATTTTTCCTATTCTTGAAATGGATATTTTTGTTAAAACATTCATAAGCATGCTTTTGGACCTATACTGTGGATAAAATATGATAAAAAATTATAAAATTCGGGCGCGGAGGCAAATACTTATATGATTTTTTACAAAAAAAAAGTCAGATTTTACCTATATTTGATGAATACGTTGTATATTGTAAGCTACATGGGCTGGATTCTAGAATACCTAACACACTTGAAATATCAAAGTTCTTGTTGCAATGTTTTCTTTTATCTAAAATATGATAAAAAATCACAAAATTCGGGCGCGGAAGCAAATATTTATATGATTTTTACAAAAATAAAGTCAGATTTTGCCTTTTCTTGAAATGGATATTTTTGTTAAAACATTCATAAACATGCTTTTGGACCTATAGTGCGGATAAAATATGATGAAAAATTATTAAATTCGGGCGCACAAACAAATATTTATATGATTTTTTACAAAAAAAAAGTCAGGTTTTACCTATTTTTGATGAATACCTTGTATATTGTAAGTTACATGGGCTGGATTCTAGAATACCTAACACACTTGAAATAGCAATTATCTTGTTGCAATGTTTTCTTTTAGCTAAAATATGATGAAAAATCATAAAATTCGGGCGCGGAAGCAAATATTTATATGATTTTTTAAAAAATAAAGTCAGATTTTACATATTTTTGAAATGGATATTTTTGTTAAAACGTTCATAACCATGCTTTTGGACCTATACTATGGATAAAATATGACGAAAAATTATAAAATTCTAGCGCGGAAGCAAATATTTATATAATTTTTTATAAAAATAAAATCAGATTTTACCTATTTTTGATGAATACGTTGTATATTGTAAGCTTCATTGGCTGGATTCTAGAATACCTACCACACTTGAAATAGCAATTTTCTTGTTGCAATGTTTTCTTTTACCTAAATTATGATAAAAAATCATAAAATTCGGGCGCGGAAGCAAATATTTATATGATTTTTTACTAAAATAAAGTCAGATTTTTCCTATTTTTGAAATGGATATTTTTGTTAAAACATTGATAAACATGCTTTTGGACCTATACTGCGGATAAAATATGATGAAAAATTATAAAATTCGGGCGCGCAAACAAATATTTAAATGATTTTTTTTAAAAAAAAGTCAAATTTTACCTATTTTTGATGAATACATTGTATATTGTAAACTATATGGGCTGGATTCTAGAATACCTATTACACTTGAAATAGCAATTTTCTTGTTGCAATGTTTTCTTTTAGCTAAAATATGATGAAAAATCATAAAATTCGGGCGCGGAAGCAAATATTTATATGATTTTTTACAAAAATAATGTCAGATTTTACATATTCTTGAAATGGATATTTTTGTTAAAACGTTCATAAACATGCTTTTAGACCTATACTATGGATAAAATATGATGAAAAATTTTAAAATTTGAGCGCGGAAGCAAATATTTATATAATTTTTTACAAAAATAAAGTCAGATTTTACCTATTTTTGATGAATACGTTGTATATTGTAAGCTTCATTGGCTTGATTCTAGAATACCTACCACACTTGAAATAGCAATTTTCTTGTTGCAATGTTTTCTTTTACCTAAATTATGATGAAAAATCATAAAATTCGGGCGCGGAAGCAAATATTTATATGATTTTTTACAAAAATAAAATCAGATTTTACATATACTTGAAATGGATATTTTTGTTAATACATTCATAAACATGCTTTTGGACCTATACTGTGGATAAAATATGATAAAAAATTATAAAATTCGGGCGCGGAAGTACATATTTATATGATTTTTTACAAAAAAAAAGTCAGATTTTACCTATTTTTGATGAATACGTTGTATATTGTAAGCTTCATTGGCTGGATTCTAGAATACCTACCACACTTGAAATAGCAATTTTCTTGTTGCAATGTTTTCTTTTACCTAAATTATGATAAAAAATCATTAAATTCTGGCGCGGAAGCAAATATTTATATGATTTTTTAAAAAATAAAGTCAGATTTTACATATTTTTGAAATGGATATTTTTGTTAAAACGTTCATAACCATGCTTTTGGACCTATACTATGGATAAAATAT
>JAQOWZ010000453.1:0-39443 GCA_035578165.1 Stenolophus ochropezus
ACGCGCTATCTCAGAGTTATCCATTTGAAGAATAGGAAAAATCTGACTTTATTTTTGTAAAAAATCATATAAATATTTGCTTCCGCGCCCGATTTTTATGATTTTTCATTATATTTTAGGTAAAAGAAAACATTGCAACAAGAAAATTGCTATTTCAAGTGTGGTAGGTTTTCTAGAATCCAGCCAATGAAGCTTACAATATACATCGTATTCATCAAAAATAGGTAAAATCTGACTTTATTTTTGTAAAAAATTATATAAATATTTGCTTCCGCGCTCGAATTTTATAATTTTTCATGATTTTTTATCCATAGTATAGGTCCAAATTCATGTTTATGAACGATTTAACAAAAATATCCATTTCAAAAATATGTAAAATCTGACTTTATTTTTGTAAAAAATCATATAAATATTTGCTTCCGAGCCCGAATTTTATAATTTTTCATCATATTTTATCCATAGTATAGGTCCAAATTCATGTTTATGAACGTTTTAACAAAAATATCCATTTCAAAAATATGTAAAATCTGACTTTATTTTTGTAAAAAATCATATAAATATTTGCTTCCGAGCCCGAATTTTATAATTTTTCATCATATTTTATCCATAGTATAGGTCCAAATTCATGTTTATGAACGTTTTAACAAAAATATCCATTTCAAAAATATGTAAAATCTGTCTTTATTTCTGTAAAAAATCATATAAATATTTGCTTCCGAGCCCAAATTTTATGATTTTTCATCATATTTTATCCATAGTATAGGTCCAAATTCATGTTTATGATCATTTTAACAAAAATATCCATTTCAAAAATATGTAAAATCTGACTTTATTTTTGTAAAAAATCATATATATATATTTGCTTCCGAGCCCAAATTTTATGATTTTTCATCATATTTTAGCTAAAAGAAAACATTGCAACAAGAAAATTGCTATTTCAAGTGTGTTAGGTATTCTAGAATCCAGTCCATGTAGCTTACAATATACAACGTATTCATCAAAAATAGGTAAAATCTGACTTTTTTTTGTAAAAAATCATATAAATATTTGTTTGCGCACCCGAATTTTATAATTTTTCATCATATTTTATCCGCAATATAGGTCCAAAAGCATGTTTATAAATGTTTTAACAAAAATATCCATTTCAAGAATAGGAAAAATCTGACTTTATTTTTGTAAAAAATCATATAAATATTTGCTTCCGCGCCCGATTTTTATGATTTTTCATCATATTTTAGGTAAAAGAAAACATTGCAACAAGAAAATTGCTATTTCAAGTGTGGTAGGTATTCTAGAATCCAGCCAATGAAGCTTACAATATACATCGTATTCATCAAAAATAGGTAAAATCTGACTTTATTTTTGTAAAAAATTATATAAATATTTGCTTCCGCGCTCGAATTTTATAATTTTTCATCATATTTTATCCATAGTATAGGTCCAAATTCATGTTTATGAACGTTTTAACAAAAATATCCATTTCAAAAATATGTAAAATCTGACTTTATTTTAGTAAAAAATCATATAAATATTTGCTTCCGAGCCCGAATTTTATAATTTTTCATCATATTTTATCCATAGTATAGGTCCAAATTCATGTTTATGAACGTTTTAACAAAAATATCCATTTCAAAAATATGTAAAATCTGACTTTATTTTTGTAAAAAATCATATAAATATTTGCTTCTAAACCCGAATTTTATAATTTTTCATCATATTTTATCCATAGTATAGGTCCAAATTCATGTTTATGAACGTTTTAATAAAAATATTCATTTCAAAAATATGTAAAATCTGACTTTATTTCTGTAAAAAATCATATAAATATTTGCTTCCGAGCCCAAATTTTATGATTTTTCATCATATTTTATCCAAAGTATAGGTCCAAATTCATGTTTATGATCGTTTTAACAAAAATATCCATTTCAAAAATATGTAAAATCTGACTTTATTTTTGTAAAAAATCATATAAATATTTGCTTCCGAGCCCAAATTTTATGATTTTTCATCATAGTTTAGCTAAAAGAAAACATTGCAACAAGAAAATTGCTATTTCAAGTGTGTTAGGTATTCTAGAATCCAGTCCATGTAGCTTACAATATACAACGTATTCATCAAAAATAGGTAAAATCTGACTTTTTTTTTGTAAAAAATCATATAAATATTTGTTTGCGCGCCCGAATTTTATAATTTTTCATCATATTTTATCCGCAATATAGGTCCAAAAGCATGTTTATAAATGTTTTAACAAAAATATCCATTTCAAGAATAGGAAAAATCTGACTTTATTTTTGTAAAAAATCATATAAATATTTGCTTCCGCGCTCGATTTTTATGATTTTTCATCATATTTTAGGTAAAAGAAAACATTGCAACAAGAAAATTGCTATTTCAAGTGTGGTAGGTATTCTAGAATCCAGCCAATGAAGCTTACAATATACATCGTATTCATCAAAAATAGGTAAAATCTGACTTTATTTTTGTAAAAAATTATATAAATATTTGCTTCCGCGCTCGAATTTTATAATTTTTCATCATATTTTATCCATAGTATAGGTCCAAATTCATGTTTATGAACGTTTTAACAAAAATATCCATTTCAAAAATATGTAAAATCTTACTTTATTTTTGTAAAAAATCATATAAATATTTGCTTCCGAGCCCGAGTTTTATAATTTTTCATCATATTTTATCCATAGCATAGGTCCAAATTCATGTTTATGAACGTTTTAACAAAAATATCCATTTCAAAAATATGTAAAATCTGACTTTATTTTTGTAAAAAATCATATAAATATTTGCTTCCGAGCCCGAATTTTATAATTTTTCATCATATTTTATCCATAGTAATAGGTCCAAATTCATGTTTATGAACTTTTTAACAAAAATATCCATTTCAAAAATATGTAAAATCTGACTTTATTTTTGTAAAAAATCATATAAATATTTGCTTCCGAGCCCAAATTTTATGATTTTTCATCATATTTTAGCTAAAAGAAAACATTGCAACAAGAAAATTGCTATTTCAAGTGTGTTAGGTATTCTAGAATCCAGTCCATGTAGCTTACAATATAAAAAGTATTCATCAAAAATAGGTAAAATCTGACTTTTTTTTTGTAAAAAATCATATAAATATTTGTTTGCGCGCCCGAATTTTATAATTTTTCATCATATTTTATCTGCAATATAGGTCCAAAAGCATGTTTATAAATATTTTAACAAAAATATCCATTTCAAGAATAGGAAAAATCTGACTTTATTTTTGTAAAAAATCATATAAATATTTGCTTCCGCGCCCGATTTTTATGATTTTTCATCATATTTTAGGTAAAAGAAAACATTGCAACAAGAAAATTGCTATTTCAAGTGTGGTAGCCAATGAAGCTTACAATATACAACGTATTCATCAAAAATAGGTAAAATCTGACTTTATTTTTGTAAAAAATTATATAAATATTTGCTTCCGCGCTCGAATTTTATAATTTTTCATCATATTTTATCCATAGTATAGGTCCAAATTCATGTTTATGAACGTTTTAACAAAAATATCCATTTCAAAAATATGTAAAATCTGACTTTATTTTAGTAAAAAATCATATAAATATTTGCTTCCGAGCCCGAATTTTATAATTTTTCATCATATTTTATCCATAGTATAGGTCCAAATTCATGTTTATGAACGTTTTAACAAAAATATCCATTTCAAAAATATGTAAAATCTGACTTTATTTTTGTAAAAAATCATATAAATATTTGCTTCTAAACCCGAATTTTATAATTTTTCATCATATTTTATCCATAGTATAGGTCCAAATTCATGTTTATGAACGTTTTAATAAAAATATTCATTTCAAAAATATGTAAAATCTGACTTTATTTCTGTAAAAAATCATATAAATATTTGCTTCCGAGCCCAAATTTTATGATTTTTCATCATATTTTATCCAAAGTATAGGTCCAAATTCATGTTTATGATCGTTTTAACAAAAATATCCATTTCAAAAATATGTAAAATCTGACTTTATTTTTGTAAAAAATCATATAAATATTTGCTTCCGAGCCCAAATTTTATGATTTTTCATCATAGTTTAGCTAAAAGAAAACATTGCAACAAGAAAATTGCTATTTCAAGTGTGTTAGGTATTCTAGAATCCAGTCCATGTAGCTTACAATATACAACGTATTCATCAAAAATAGGTAAAATCTGACTTTTTTTTTGTAAAAAATCATATAAATATTTGTTTGCGCGCCCGAATTTTATAATTTTTCATCATATTTTATCCGCAATATAGGTCCAAAAGCATGTTTATAAATGTTTTAACAAAAATATCCATTTCAAGAATAGGAAAAATCTGACTTTATTTTTGTAAAAAATCATATAAATATTTGCTTCCGCGCTCGATTTTTATGATTTTTCATCATATTTTAGGTAAAAGAAAACATTGCAACAAGAAAATTGCTATTTCAAGTGTGGTAGGTATTCTAGAATCCAGCCAATGAAGCTTACAATATACATCGTATTCATCAAAAATAGGTAAAATCTGACTTTATTTTTGTAAAAAATTATATAAATATTTGCTTCCGCGCTCGAATTTTATAATTTTTCATCATTTTTTATCCATAGTATAGGTCCAAATTCATGTTTATGAACGTTTTAACAAAAATATCCATTTCAAAAATATGTAAAATCTGACTTTATTTTTGTAAAAAATCATATAAATATTTGCTTCCGAGCCCGAATTTTATAATTTTTCATCATATTTTATCCATAGTATAGGTCCAAATTCATGTTTATGAACGTTTTAACAAAAATATCCATTTCAAAAATATGTAAAATCTGACTTTATTTTTGTAAAAAATCATATAAATATTTGCTTCCGAGCCCGAATTTTATAATTTTTCATCATATTTTATCCATAGTATAGGTCCAAATTCATGTTTATGAACGTTTTAACAAAAATATCCATTTCAAAAATATGTAAAATCTGACTTTATTTCTGTAAAAAATCATATAAATATTTGCTTCCGAGCCCAAGTTTTATGATTTTTCATCATATTTTATCCATAGTATAGGTCCAAATTCATGTTTATGATCGTTTTAACAAAAATATCCATTTCAAAAATATGTAAAATCTGACTTTATTTTTGTAAAAAATCATATAAATATTTGCTTCCGAGCCCATATTTTATGAGTTTTCATCATATTTTAGCTAAAAGAAAACATTGCAACAAGAAAATGGCTATTTCAAGTGTGTTAGGTATTCTAGAATCCAGTCCATGTAGCTTACAATATACAACGTATTCATCAAAAATAGGTAAAATCTGACTTTTTTTTTGTAAAAAATCATATAAATATTTGTTTGCGCGCCCGAATTTTATAATTTTTCATCATATTTTATCCGCAATATAGGTCCAAAAGCATGTTTATAAATGTTTTAACAAAAATATCCATTTCAAGAATAGGAAAAATCTGACTTTATTTTTGTAAAAAATCATATAAATATTTGCTTCCGCACCCGATTTTTATGATTTTTCATCATATTTTAGGTAAAAGAAAACATTGCAACAAGAAAATTGCTATTTCAAGTGTGGTAGGTATACTAGAATCCAGCCAATGAAGCTTACAATATACAACGTATTCATCAAAAATAGGTAAAATCTGACTTCATTTTTGTAAAAAATTATATAAATATTTGCTTCCGCGCTCGAATTTTATGATTTTTCATCATATTTTATCCATAGTATAGGTCCAAATTCATGTTTATGATCGTTTTAACAAAAATATCCATTTCAAAAATATGTAAAATCTGACTTTATTTTTGTAAAAAATCATATAAATTTTTGCTTCCGAGCCCAAATTTTATGATTTTTCATCATATTTTAGCTAAAAGAAAACATTGCAACAAGAAAATTGCTATTTCAAGTGTGTTAGGTATTCTAGAATCCAGTCCATGTAGCTTACAATATACAACGTATTCATCAAAAATAGGTAAAATCTGACTTTTTTTTTGTCAAAAATCATATAAATATTTGTTTGCGCGCCCGAATTTTATAATTTTTCATCATATTTTATCTGCAATATAGGTCCAAAAGCATGTTTATAAATGTTTTAACAAAAATATCCATTTCAAGAATAGGAAAAATCTGACTTTATTTTTGTAAAAAATCATATAAATATTTGCTTCCGCGCCCGATTTTTATGATTTTTCATCATATTTTAGGTAAAAGAAAACATTGCAACAAGAAAATTGCTATTTCAAGTGTGGTAGGTATTCTAGAATCCAGCCAATGAAGCTTACAATATACAACGTATTCATCAAAAATAGGTAAAATCTGACTTTATTTTTGTAAAAAATTATATAAATATTTGCTTCCGCGCTCGAATTTTATAATTTTTCATCATATTTTATCCATAGTATAGATCCAAATTCATGTTTATGAACGTTTTAACAAAAATATCCATTTAAAAAATATGTAAAATCTGACTTTATTTTTGTAAAAAATCATATAAATATTTGCTTCCGAGCCCGAATTTTATAATTTTTCATCATATTTTATCCATAGTATAGGTCCAAATTCATGTTTATGAACGTTTTAACAAAAATATCCATTTCAAAAATATGTAAAATCTGACTTTATTTTTGTAAAAAATCATATAAATATTTGCTTCCGAGCCCGAATTTTATAATTTTTCATCATATTTTATCCATAGTATAGGTCCAAATTCATGTTTATGAACGTTTTAACAAAAATATTCATTTCAAAAATATGTAAAATCTGACTTTATTTCTGTAAAAAATCATATAAATATTTGCTTCCAAACCCAAATTTTATGATTTTTCATCATATTTTATCCAAAGTATAGGTCCAAATTCATGTTTATGATCGTTTTAACAAAAATATCCATTTCAAAAATATGTAAAATCTGACTTTATTTTTGTAAAAAATCATATAAATATTTGCTTCCGAGCCCAAATTTTATGATTTTTCATCATATTAGAGCTAAAAGAAAACATTGCAACAAGAAAATTGCTATTTCAAGTGTGTTAGGTATTCTAGAATCCAGTCCATGTAGCTTACAATATACAACGTATTCATCAAAAATAGGTAAAATCTGACTTTTTTTTTGTAAAAAATCATATAAATATTTGTTTGCGCGCCCGAATTTTATAATTTTTCATCATATTTTATCCGCAATATAGGTCCAAAAGCATGTTTATAAATGTTTTAACAAAAATATCCATTTCAAGAATAGGAAAAATCTGACTTTATTTTTGTAAAAAATTATATAAATATTTGCTTCCGCGCCCGATTTTTATGATTTTTCATCATATTTTAGGTAAAAGAAAACATTGCAACAAGAAAATTGCTATTTCAAGTGTGGTAGGTATTCTAGAATCCAGCCAATGAAGCTTTAAATATACATCGTATTCATCAAAAATAGGTAAAATCTGACTTTATTTTTGTAAAAAATTATATAAATATTTGCTTCCGCGCTCGAATTTTATAATTTTTCATCATTTTTTATCCATAGTATAGGTCCAAATTCATGTTTATGAACGTTTTAACAAAAATATCCATTTCAAAAATATGTAAAATCTGACTTTATTTTTGTAAAAAATCATATAAATATTTGCTTCCGAGCCCGAATTTTATAATTTTTCATCATATTTTATCCATAGTATAGGTCCAAATTCATGTTTATGAACGTTTTAACAAAAATATCCATTTCAAAAATATGTAAAATCTGACTTTATTTTTGTAAAAAATCATATAAATATTTGCTTCCGAGCCCGAATTTTATAATTTTTCATCATATTTTATCCATAGTATAGGTCCAAATTCATGTTTATGAACGTTTTAACAAAAATATCCATTTCAAAAATATGTAAAATCTGACTTTATTTCTGTAAAAAATCATATAAATATTTGCTTCCGAGCCCAAATTTTATGATTTTTCATCATATTTTATCCATAGTATAGGTCCAAATTCATGTTTATGATCGTTTTAACAAAAATATCCATTTCAAAAATATGTAAAATCTGACTTTATTTTTGTAAAAAATCATATAAATATTTGCTTCCGAGCCCAAATTTTATGATTTTTCATCATATTTTAGCTAAAAGAAAACATTGCAACAAGAAAATTGCTATTTTAAGTGTGTTACGTATTCTAGAATCCAGTCCATGTAGCTTACAATATACAACGTATTCATCAAAAATAGGCAAAATCTGACTTTTTTTTTGTAAAAAATCATATAAATATTTGTTTGCGCGCCCGAATTTTATAATTTTTCATCATATTTTATCCGTAATATAGGTCCAAAAGCATGTTTATAAATGTTTTAACAAAAATATCCATTTCAAGAATAGGAAAAATCTGACTTTATTTTTGTAAAAAATCATATAAATATTTGCTTCCGCGCCCGATTTTTATGATTTTTCATCATATTTTAGGTAAAAGAAAACATTGCAACAAGAAAATTGCTATTTCAAGTGTGGTAGGTATTCTAGAATCCAGCTAATGAAGCTTACAATATACAACGTATTCATCAAAAATAGGTAAAATCTGACTTTATTTTTGTAAAAAATTATATAAATATTTGCTTCCGCGCTCGAATTTATAATTTTTTCATCATATTTTATCCATAGTATAGGTCCAAATTCATGTTTATGAACGTTTTAACAAAAATATCCATTTCAAAAATATGTAAAATCTGACTTTATTTTTGTAAAAAATCATATAAATATTTGCTTCCGAGCCCAAATTTTATAATTTTTCATCATATTTTATCCATAGTATAGGTCCAAATTCATGTTTATGAACGTTTTAACAAAAATATCCATTTCAAAAATATGTAAAATCTGACTTTATTTTTGTAAAAAATCATATAAATATTTGCTTCCGAGCCCGAATTTTATAATTTTTCATCATATTTTATCCATAGTATAGGTCCAAATTCATGTTTATGAACGTTTTAACAAAAATATTCATTTCAAAAATATGTAAAATCTGACTTTATTTCTGTAAAAAAATCATATAAATATTTGCTTCCGAGCCCAAATTTTATGATTTTTCATCATATTTTATCCAAAGTATAGGTCCAAATTCATGTTTATGATCGTTTTAACAAAAATATCCATTTCAAAAATATGTAAAATCTGACTTTATTTTTGTAAAAAATCATATAAATATTTGCTTCCGAGCCCAAATTTTATGATTTTTCATCATATTTTAACTAAAAGAAAACATTGCAACAAGAAAATTGCTATTTCAAGTGTGTTAGGTATTTTAGAATCCAATCCATGTAGCTTACAATATACAACGTATTCATCAAAAATAGGTAAAATCTGACTTTTTTTTTGTAAAAAATCATATAAATATTTGTTTGCGCGCCCGAATTTTATAATTTTTCATCATATTTTATCCGCAATATAGGTCCAAAAGCATGTTTATAAATGTTTTAACAAAAATATCCATTTCAAGAATAGGAAAAATCTGACTTTATTTTTGTAAAAAATCATATAAATATTTGCTTCCGCGCCCGATTTTTATGATTTTTCATCATATTTTAGGTAAAAGAAAACATTGCAACAAGAAAATTGCTATTTCAAGTGTGGTAGGTATTTTAGAATCCAGCCAATGAAGCTTACAATATACATCGTATTCATCAAAAATAGGTAAAATCTGACTTTATTTTTGTAAAAAATTATATAAATATTTGCTTCCGCGCTCGAATTTTATAATTTTTCATCAGTTTTTATCCATAGTATAGGTCCAAATTCATGTTTATGAACGTTTTAACAAAAATATCCATTTCAAAAATATGTAAAATCTGACTTCATTTTTGTAAAAAATCATATAAATATTTGCTTCCGAGCCAGAATTTTATAATTTTTCATCATATTTTATCCATAGTATAGGTCCAAATTCATGTTTATGAACGTTTTAACAAAAATATCCATTTAAAAAATATGTAAAATCTGACTTTATTTCTGTAAAAAATCATATAAATATTTGCTTCCGAGCCCAAATTTTATGATTTTTCATCATATTTTATCCATAGTATAGGTCCAAATTCATGTTTATGATCGTTTTAACAAAAATATCCATTTCAAAAATATGTAAAATCTGACTTTATTTTTGTAAAAAATCATATAAATATTTGCTTCCGAGCCCAAATTTTATGATTTTTCATCATATTTTAGCTAAAAGAAAACATTGCAACAAGAAAATTGCTATTTCAAGTGTGTTAGGTATTCTAGAATCCAGTCCATGTAGCTTACAATATACAACGTATTCATCAAAAATAGGTAAAATCTGACTTTTTTTTGTAAAAAATCATATAAATATTTGTTTGCGCGCCCGAATTTTATAATTTTTCATCATATTTTATCCGCAATATAGGTCCAAAAGCATGTTTATAAATGTTTTAACAAAAATATCCATTTCTAGAATAGGAAAAATCTGACTTTATTTTTGTAAAAAATCATATAAATATTTGCTTCCGCGCCCGATTTTTATGATTTTTCATCATATTTTAGGTAAAAGTAAACATTGCAACAAGAAAATTGCTATTTCAAGTGTGGTAGGTATTCTAGAATCCAGCCAATGAAGCTTACAATATACAACGTATTCATCAAAAATAGGTAAAATCTGACTTTATTTTTGTAAAAAATTATATAAATATTTGCTTCCGCGCTCGAATTTTATAATTTTTCATCATATTTTATCCATAGTATAGGTCCAAATTCATGTTTATGAACGTTTTAACAAAAATATCCATTTCAAAAATATGTAAAATCTGACTTTATTTTTGTAAAAAATCATATAAATATTTGCTTCCGAGCCCGAATTTTATAATTTTTCATCATATTTTATCCATAGTATAGGTCCAAATTCATGTTTATGAACGTTTTAACAAAAATATCCATTTCAAAAATATGTAAAATCTGACTTTATTTTTGTAAAAAATCATATAAATATTTGCTTCCGAGCCCGAATTTTATAATTTTTCATCATATTTTATCCATAGTATAGGTCCAAATTCATGTTTATGAACGTTTTAACAAAAATATCCATTTCAAAAATATGTAAAATCTGACTTTATTTCTGTAAAAAATCATATAAATATTTGCTTCCGAGCCCAAATTTTATGATTTTTCATCATATTTTATCCATAGTATAGGTCCAAATTCATGTTTATGATCGTGTTAACAAAAATATCCATTTCAAAAATATGTAAAATCTGACTTTATTTTTGTAAAAAATCATATAAATATTTGCTTCCGAGCCCAAATTTTATGATTTTTCATCATATTTTAGCTAAAAGAAAACATTGCAACAAGAAAATTGCTATTTCAAGTGTGTTAGGTATTCTAGAATCCAGTCCATGTAGCTTACAATATACAACGTATTCATCAAAAATAGGTAAAATCTGACTTTTTTTTTTGTAAAAAATCATATAAATATTTGTTTGCGCGCCCGAATTTTATAATTTTTCATCATATTTTATCCGCAATATAGGTCCAAAAGCATGTTTATAAATGTTTTAACAAAAATATCCATTTCAAGAATAGGAAAAATCTGACTTTATTTTTGTAAAAAATCATATAAATATTGCTTCCGCGCCCGATTTTTATGATTTTTCATCATATTTTAGGTAAAAGAAAACATTGCAACAAGAAAATTGCTATTTCAAGTGTGGTAGGTATTCTAGAATCCAGCCAATGAAGCTTACAATATACATCGTATTCATCAAAAATAGGTATAATCTGACTTTATTTTTGTAAAAAATTATATAAATATTTGCTTCCGCGCTCGAATTTCATAATTTTTCATCATATTTTATCGATAGTATAGGTAAAAATTCATGTTTATGAACGTTTTAACAAAAATATCCATTTCAAAAATATGTAAAATCTTACTTTATTTTTGTAAAAAATCATATAAATATTTGCTTCCGAGCCCGAGTTTTATAATTTTTCATCATATTTTATCCATAGTATAGGTCCAAATTCATGTTTATGAACGTTTTAACAAAAATATCCATTTCAAAAATATGTAAAATCTGACTTTATTTTTGTAAAAAATCATATAAATATTTGCTTCCGAGCCCGAATTTTATAATTTTTCATCATATTTTATCCATAGTATAGGTCCAAATTCATGTTTATGAACGTTTTAACAAAAATATCCATTTCAAAAATATGTAAAATCTGACTTTATTTCTGTAAAAAATCATATAAATATTTGCTTCCGAGCCCAAATTTTATGATTTTTCATCATATTTTATCCATAGTATAGGTCCAAATTCATGTTTATGATCGTTTTAACAAAAATATCCATTTCAAAAATATGTAAAATCTGACTTTATTTTTGTAAAAAATCATATAAATATTTGCTTCCGAGCCCAAATTTTATGATTTTTCATCATATTTTAGCTAAAAGAAAACATTGCAACAAGAGAATTGCTATTTCAAGTGTGTTAGGTATTCTAGAATCCAGTCCATGTAGCTTACAATATACAACGTATTCATCAAAAATAGGTAAAATCTGACTTTTTTTTGTAAAAAATCATATAAATATTTGTTTGCGCGCCCGAATTTTATAATTTTTCATCATATTTTATCTGCAATATAGGTCCAAAAGCATGTTTATAAATGTTTTAACAAAAATATCCATTTCAAGAATAGGAAAAATCTGACTTTATTTTTGTAAAAAATCATATAAATATTTGCTTCCGAGCCCAAATTTTATGATTTTTCATCATATTTTAGCTAAAAGAAAACATTGCAACAAGAAAATTGCTATTTCAAGTGTGGTAGGTATTCTAGAATCCAGCCAATGAAGCTTACAATATACAACGTATTCATCAAAAATAGGTAAAATCTGACTTTATTTTTGTAAAAAATTATATAAATATTTGCTTCCGCGCTCGAATTTTATAATTTTTCAACATATTTTATAAATTGTATAGGTCCAAATTCATGTTTATGAACGTTTTAACAAAAATATCCATTTCAAAAATATGTAAAATCTGACTTTATTTTTGTAAAAAATCATATAAATATTTGCTTCTGAGCCCGAATTTTATAATTTTTCATTATATTTTATCCATAGTATAGGTCCAAATTCATGTTTATGAACGTTTTAACAAAAATATCCATTTCAAAAATATGTAAAATCTGACTTTATTTTTGTAAAAAAATCATATAAATATTTGCTTCCGAGCCCGAATTTTATAATTTTTCATCATATTTTATCCATAGTATAGGTCCAAATTCATGTTTATGAACGTTTTAATAAAAATATTCATTTCAAAAATATGTAAAATCTGACTTTATTTCTGTAAAAAATCATATAAATATTTGCTTCCGAGCCCAAATTTTATGATTTTTCATCATATTTTATCCAAAGTATAGGTCCAAATTCATGTTTATGATCGTTTTAACAAAAATATCCATTTCAAAAATATGTAAAATCTGACTTTATTTTTGTAAAAAATCATATAAATATTTGCTTCCGAGCCCAAATTTTATGATTTTTCATCATAGTTTAGCTAAAAGAAAACATTGCAACAAGAAAATTGCTATTTCAAGTGTGTTAGGTATTCTAGAATCCAGTCCATGTAGCTTACAATATACAACGTATTCATCAAAAATAGGTAAAATCTGACTTTTTTTTTGTAAAAAATCATATAAATATTTGTTTGCGCGCCCGAATTTTATAATTTTTCATCATATTTTATCCGCAATATAGGTCCAAAAGCATGTTTATAAATGTTTTAACAAAAATATCCATTTCAAGAATAGGAAAAATCTGACTTTATTTTTGTAAAAAATCATATAAATATTTGCTTCCGCGCCCGATTTTTATGATTTTTCATCATATTTTAGGTAAAAGAAAACATTGCAACAAGAAAATTGCTATTTCAAGTGTGGTAGGTATTCTAGAATCCAGCCAATGAAGCTTACAATATACATCGTATTCATCAAAAATAGGTAAAATCTGACTTTATTTTTGTAAAAAATTATATAAATATTTGCTTCCGCGCTCGAATTTTATAATTTTTCATCATTTTTTATCCATAGTATAGGTCCAAATTCATGTTTATGAACGTTTTAACAAAAATATCCATTTCAAAAATATGTAAAATCTGACTTTATTTTTGTAAAAAATCATATAAATATTTGCTTCCGAGCCCGAATTTTATAATTTTTCATCATATTTTATCCATAGTATAGGTCCAAATTCATGTTTATGAACGTTTTAACAAAAATATCCATTTGAAAAATATGTAAAATCTGACTTTATTTTAGTAAAAAATCATATAAATATTTGCTTCCGAGCCCGAATTTTATAATTTTTCATCATATTTTATCCATAGTATAGGTCCAAATTCATGTTTATGAACGTTTTAACAAAAATATCCATTTCAAAAATATGTAAAATCTGACTTTATTTCTGTAAAAAATCATATAAATATTTGCTTCCGAGCCCAAGTTTTATGATTTTTCATCATATTTTATCCATAGTATAGGTCCAAATTCATGTTTATGATCGTTTTAACTAAAATATCCATTTCAAAAATATGTAAAATCTGACTTTATTTTTGTAAAAAATCATATAAATATTTGCTTCCGAGCCCAAATTTTATGATTTTTCATCATATTTTAGCTAAAAGAAAACATTGCAACAAGAAAATTGCTATTTCAAGTGTGTTAGGTATTCTAGAATCCAGTCCATGTAGCTTACAATATACAACGTATTCATCAAAAATAGGTAAAATCTGACTTTTTTTTTGTAAAAAATCATATAAATATTTGTTTGCGCGCCCGAATTTTATAATTTTTCATCATATTTTATCCGCAATATAGGTCCAAAAGCATGTTTATAAATGTTTTAACAAAAATATCCATTTGAAGAATAGGAAAAATCTGACTTTATTTTTGTAAAAAATCATATAAATATTTGCTTCCGAGCCCGAATTTTATAACTTTCATCATATTTTATTTATAGTATAGGTCCAAATTCATGTTTATGAACGTTTTAACAAAAATATCCATTTCAAAAATATGTAAAATCTGACTTTATTTCTGTAAAAAATCATATAAATATTTGCTTCTGAGCCCAAATTTTATGATTTTTCATCATATTTTATCCATAGTATAGGTCCAAATTCATGTTTATGAACGTTTTAACAAAAATATCCATTTCAAAAATATGTAAAATCTGACTTTATTTTTATAAAAAATCATATAAATATTTGCTTCCGAGCCCGAATTTTATAATTTTTCATCATATTTTATCCATAGTAATAGGTCCAAATTCATGTTTATGAACGTTTTAACAAAAATATCCATTTCAAAAATATGTAAAATCTGACTTTATTTCTGTAAAAAATCATATAAATATTTGCATCCGAGCCCAAATTTTATGATTTTTCATCATATTTTATCCATAGTATAGGTCCAAATTCATGTTTATGATCGTTTTAACAAAAATATCCATTTCAAAAATATGTAAAATCTGACTTTTTTTTTGTAAAAAATCATATAAATATTTGTTTGCGCGCCCGAATTTTATAATTTTTCATCATATTTTATCTGCAATATAGGTCCAAAAGCATGTTTATAAATGTTTTAACAAAAATATCCATTTCAAGAATAGGAAAAATCTGACTTTATTTTTGTAAAAAATCATATAAATATTTGCTTCCGCGCCCGATTTTTATGATTTTTCATCATATTTTAGGTAAAAGAAAACATTGCAACAAGAAAATAGCTATTTCAAGTGTGGTAGGTATTCTAGAATCCAGCCAATGAAGCTTACAATATACAACGTATTCATCAAAAATAGGTAAAATCTGACTTTATTTTTGTAAAAAATTATATAAATATTTGCTTCCGCGCTCGAATTTTATAATTTTTCATCATATTTTATCCATAGTATAGGTCCAAATTCATGTTTATGAACGTTTTAACAAAAATATCCATTTCAAAAATATGTAAAATCTTACTTTATTTTTGTAAAAAATCATATAAATATTTGCTTCCGAGCCCGAGTTTTATAATTTTTCATCATATTTTATCCATAGTATAGGTCCAAATTCATGTTTATGTACGTTTTAACAAAAATATCCATTTCAAAAATATGTAAAATCTGACTTTATTTTTGTAAAAAATCATATAAATATTTGCTTCCGAGCCCGAATTTTATAATTTTTCATCATATTTTATCCATAGTATAGGTCCAAATTCATGTTTATGAACGTTTTAACAAAAATTTCCATTTCAAAAATATGTAAAATCTGACTTTATTTCTGTAAAAAATCATATAAATATTTGCTTCCGAGCCCAAATTTTATGATTTTTCATCATATTTTAGCTAAAAGAAAACATTGCAACAAGAAAATTGCTATTTCAAATGTGTTAGGTATTCTAGAATCCAGTCCATGTAGCTTACAATATACAACGTATTCATCAAAAATAGGTAAAATCTGACTTTTTTTTTGTAAAAAATCATATAAATATTTGTTTGCGCGCCCGAATTTTATAATTTTTCATCATATTTTATCTGCAATATAGGTCCAAAAGCATGTTTATAAATGTTTTAACAAAAATATCCATTTCAAGAATAGGAAAAATCTGACTTTATTTTTGTAAAAAATCATATAAATATTTGCTTCCGCGCCCGATTTTTATGATTTTTCATCATATTTTAGGTAAAAGAAAACATTGCAATAAGAAAATTGCTATTTCAAGTGTGGTAGGTATTCTAGAATCCAGCCAATGAAGCTTACAATATACAACGTATTCATCAAAAATAGGTAAAATCTGACTTTATTTTTGTAAAAAATTATATAAATATTTGCTTCCGCGCTCGAATTTTATAATTTTTCATCATATTTTATCCATAGTATAGGTCCAAATTCATGTTTATGAACGTTTTAACAAAAATATCCATTTCAAAAATATGTAAAATCTGACTTTATTTTTGTAAAAAATCATATAAATATTTGCTTCCGAGCCCGAATTTTATAATTTTTCATCATATTTTATCCATAGTATAGGTCCAAATTCATGTTTATGAACGTTTTAACAAAAATATCCATTTCAAAAATATGTAAAATCTGACTTTATTTTTGTAAAAAATCATATAAATATTTGCTTCCGAGCCCGAATTTTATAATTTTTCATCATATTTTATCCATAGTATAGGTCCAAATTCATGTTTATGAACGTTTTAATAAAAATATTCATTTCAAAAATATGTAAAATCTGACTTTATTTCTGTAAAAAATCATATAAATATTTGCTTCCGAGCCCAAATTTTATGATTTTTTATCATATTTTATCCTAAGTATAGGTCCAAATTCATGTTTATGATCGTTTTAACAAAAATATCCATTTCAAAAATATGTAAAATCTGACTTTATTTTTGTAAAAAATCATATAAATATTTGCTTCCGAGCCCAAATTTTATGATTTTTCATCATAGTTTAGCTAAAAGAAAACATTGCAACAAGAAAATTGCTATTTCAAGTGTGTTAGGTATTCTAGAATCCAGTCCATGTAGCTTACAATATACAACGTATTCATCAAAAATAGGTAAAATCTGACTTTTTTTTTGTAAAAAGTCATATAAATATTTGTTTGCGCGCCCGAATTTTATAATTTTTCATCATATTTTATCCGCAATATAGGTCCAAAAGCATGTTTATAAATGTTTTAACAAAAATATCCATTTCAAGAATAGGAAAAATCTGACTTTATTTTTGTAAAAAATCATATAAATATTTGCTTCCGCGCCCGATTTTTATGATTTTTCATCATATTTTAGGTAAAAGAAAACATTGCAACAAGAAAATTGCTATTTCAAGTGTGGTAGGTATTCTAGAATCCAGCCAATGAAGCTTACAATATACATCGTATTCATCAAAAATAGGTAAAATCTGACTTTATTTTTGTAAAAAATTTTATAAATATTTGCTTCCGCGCTCGAATTTTATAATTTTTCTTCATTTTTTATCCATAGTATAGGTCCAAATTCATGTTTATGAACGTTTTAACAAAAATATCCATTTCAAAAATATGTAAAATCTGACTTTATTTTTGTAAAAAATCATATAAATATTTGCTTCCGAGCCCGAATTTTATAATTTTTCATCATATTTTATCCATAGTATAGGTCCAAATTCATGTTTATGAACGTTTTAACAAAAATATCCATTTCAAAAATATGTAAAATCTGACTTTATTTTTGTAAAAAATCATATAAATATTTGCTTCCGAGCCCGAATTTTATAATTTTTCATCATATTTTATCCACAGTATAGGTCCAAATTCATGTTTATGAACGTTTTAACAAAAATATCCATTTCAAAAATATGTAAAATCTGACTTTATTTCTGTAAAAAATCATATAAATATTTGCTTCCGAGCCCAAGTTTTATGATTTTTCATCATATTTTATCCATAGTATAGGTCCAAATTCATGTTTATGATCGTTTTAACAAAAATATCCATTTCAAAAATATGTAAAATCTGACTTTATTTTTGTAAAAAATCATGATTTTTCATCATATTTTAGCTAAAAGAAAACATTGCAACAAGAAAATTGCTATTTCAAGTGTGTTAGGTATTCTAGAATCCAGTCCATGTAGCTTACAATATACAACGTATTCATCAAAAATTAGTAATAACTGACTTTTTTTTGTAAAAAATCATATAAATATTTGTTTGCGCGCCCGAATTTTATAATTTTTCATCATATTTTATCCGCAATATAGGTCCAAAAGCATGTTTATAAATGTTTTAACAAAAATATCCATTTCAAGAATAGGAAAAATCTGACTTTATTTTTGTAAAAAATCATATAAATATTTGCTTCCGCGCCCGATTTTTATGATTTTTCATCATATTTTAGGTAAAAGAAAACATTGCAACAAGAAAATTGCTATTTCAAGTGTGGTAGGTATTCTAGAATCCAGCCAATGAAGCTTACAATATACAACGTATTCATCAAAAATAGGTAAAATCTGACTTTATTTTTGTAAAAATTTTTATAAATATTTGCTTCCGCGCTCGAATTTTATGATTTTTCATCATATTTTATCCATAGTATAGGTCCAAATTCATGTTTATGATCGTTTTAACAAAAATATCCATTTCAAAAATATGTAAAATCTGACTTTATTTTTGTAAAAAATCATATAAATATTTGCTTCCGAGCCCGAATTTTATAATTTTTCATCATATTTTATCCATAGTATAGGTCCAAATTCATGTTTATGAACGTTTTAACAAAAATATCCATTTCAAAAATATGTAAAATCTGACTTTATTTTTGTAAAAAATCATATAAATATTTGCTTCCGAGCCCGAATTTTATAATTTTTCATCATATTTTATCCATAGTATAGGTCCAAATTCATGTTTATGAACGTTTTAACAAAAATATCCATTTCAAAAATATGTAAAATCTGACTTTATTTCTGTAAAAAATCATATAAATATTTGCTTCCGAGCCCAAATTTTATGATTTTTCATCATATTTTATCCATAGTATAGGTCCAAATTCATGTTTATGATCGTTTTAACAAAAATATCCATTTCAAAAATATGTAAAATCTGACTTTTTTTTTGTAAAAAATCATATAAATATTTGTTTGCGCGCCCGAATTTTATAATTTTTCATCATATTTTACCCGCAATATAGGTCCAAAAGCATGTTTATAAATGTTTTAACAAAAATATCCATTTGTAGAATAGGAAAAATCTGACTTTATTTTTGTAAAAAATCATATAAATATTTGCTTCCGCGCCCGATTTTTATAATTTTTAATCATATTTTAGGTAAAAGAAAACATTGCAACAAGAAAATTGCTATTTCAAGTGTGGTAGGTATTCTAGAATCCAGCCAATGAAGCTTACAATATACAACGTATTCATGTAAAATAGGTAAAACCTGACTTTATTTTTGTAAAAAATTATATAAATATTTGCTTCCGCGCTCGAATTTTATAATTTTTCATCATATTTTATCCATAGTATAGGTCCAAATTCATGTTTATGAACGTTTTAACAAAAATATCCATTTCAAAAATATGTAAAATCTGACTTTATTTTTGTAAAAAATCATATAAATATTTGCTTCCGAGCCCGAATTTTATAATTTTTCATCATATTTTATCCATAGTATAGGTCCAAATTCATGTTTATGAACGTTTTAACATAAATATTCATTTCAAAAATATGTAAAATCTGACTTTATTTCTGTAAAAAATCATATAAATATTTGCTTCCGAGCCCAAATTTTATGATTTTTCATCATATTTTATCCAAAGTATAGGTCCAAATTCATGTTTATGATCGTTTTAACAAAAATATCCATTTCAAATATATGTAAAATCTGTCTTTATTTTTGTAAAAAATCATATAAATATTTGCTTCCGAGCCCAAATTTTATGATTTTTCATCATATTTTAGCTAAAAGAAAACATTGCAACAAGAAAATTGCTATTTCAAGTGTGTTAGGTATTCTAGAATCCAGTCCATGTAGCTTACAATATACAACGTATTCATCAAAAATAGGTAAAATCTGACTTTTTTTTTTGTAAAAAATCATATAAATATTTGTTTGCGCGCCCGAATTTTATAATTTTTCATCATATTTTATCCGCAATATAGGTCCAAAAGCATGTTTATAAATGTTTTAACAAAAATATCCATTTCAAGAATAGGAAAAATCTGACTTTATTTTTGTAAAAAATCATATAAATATTTGCTTCCGCGCCCGATTTTTATGATTTTTCATCATATTTTAGGTACAAGAAAACATTGCAACAAGAAAATTGCTATTTCAAGTGTGGTAGGTATTCTAGAATCCAGCCAATGAAGCTTACAATATACATCGTATTCATCAAAAATAGGTAAAATCTGACTTTATTTTTGTAAAAAATTATATAAATATTTGCTTCCGCGCTCGAATTTTATAATTTTTCATCATTTTTTATCCATAGTATAGGTCCAAATTCATGTTTATGAACGTTTTAACAAAAATATCCATTTCAAAAATATGTAAAATCTGACTTTATTTTTGTAAAAAATCATATAAATATTTGCTTCCGAGCCCGAATTTTATAATTTTTCATCATATTTTATCCATAGTATAGGTCCAAATTCATGTTTATGAACGTTTTAACAAAAATATCCATTTCAAAAATATGTAAAATCTGACTTTATTTTTGTAAAAAATCATATAAATATTTGCTTCCGAGCCCGAATTTTATAATTTTTCATCATATTTTGTCCACAGTATAGGTCCAAATTCATGTTTATGAACGTTTTAACAAAAATATTAATTTCAAAAATATGTAAAATCTGACTTTATTTCTGTAAAAAATCATATAAGTATTTGCTTCCGAGCCCAAATTTTATGATTTTTCATCATATTTTATCCATAGTATTCATGTCTATGAACGTTTTAACAAAAATATCCATTTCAAAAATATGTAAAATCTGACTTTATACGCGCTATCTCAGAGTATAAATATTTGCTTCCGAGCCCAAATTTTATGATTTTTCATCATATTTTAGCTAAAAGAAAACATTGCAACAAGAAAATTGCTATTTCAAGTGTGTTAGGTATTCTAGAATCCAGTCCATGTAGCTTACAATATACAACGTATTCATCAAAAATAGGTAAAATCTGACTTTTTTTTTGTAAAAAATCATATAAATATTTGTTTGCGCGCCCGAATTTTATAATTTTTCATCATATTTTATCCGCAATATAGGTCCAAAAGCATGTTTATAAATGTTTTAACAAAAATATCCATTTCAAGAATAGGAAAAATCTGACTTTATTTTTGTAAAAAATCATATAAATATTTGCTTCCGCGCCCGATTTTTATGATTTTTCATCATATTTTAGGTAAAAGAAAACATTGCAACAAGAAAATTGCTATTTCAAGTGTGGTAGGTATTCTAGAATCCAGCCAATGAAGCTTACAATATACAACGTATTCATCAAAAATAGGTAAAATCTGACTTTATTTTTGTAAAAAATTATATAAATATTTGCTTCCGCGCTCGAATTTTATTATTTTTCATCATATTTTATCCATAGTATAGGTCCAAATTCATGTTTATGAACGTTTTAACAAAAATATCCATTTCAAAAATATGTAAAATCTGACTTTATTTTTGTAAAAAATCATATAAATATTTGCTTCCGAGCCCGAATTTTATAATTTTTCATCATATTTTATCCATAGTATAGGTCCAAATTCATGTTTATGAACCTTTTAACAAAAATATCCATTTCAAAAATATGTAAAATCTGACTTTATTTCTGTAAAAAATCATATAAATATTTGCTTCCGAGCCCGAATTTTATAATTTTTCATCATATTTTATCCAAAGTTTAGGTCCAAATTCATGTTTATGATCGTTTTAACAAAAATATCCATTTCAAAAATATGCAAAATCTGACTTTATTTTTGTAAAAAATCATATAAATATTTGCTTCCGAGCCCAAGTTTTATGATTTTTCATCATATTTTAGCTAAAAGAAAACATTGCAACAAGAAAATTGCTATTTCAAGTGTGTTAGGTATTCTAGAATCCAGTCCATGTAGCTTACAATATACAACGTATTCATCAAAAATAGGTAAAATCTGACTTTTTTTTTGTAAAAAATCATATAAATATTTGTTTGCGCGCCCGAATTTTATAATTTTTCATCATATTTATCCGCAATATAGGTCCAAAAGCATGTTTATAAATGTTTTAACAAAAATATCCATTTCAAGAATAGAAAAAATCTGACTTTATTTTTGTAAAAAATCATATAAATATTTGCTTCCGCGCCCGATTTTTATGATTTTTCATCATATTTTAGGTAAAAGAAAACATTGCAACAAGAAAATTGCTATTTCAAGTGTGGTAGGTATTCTAGAATCCAGCCAATGAAGCTTACAATATACATCGTATTCATCAAAAATAGGTAAAATCTGACTTTATTTTTGTAAAAAATTATATAAATATTTGCTTCCGCGCTCGAATTTTATAATTTTTCATCATTTTTTATCCATAGTATAGGTCCAAATTCATGTTTATGAACCTTTTAACAAAAATATCCATTTCAAAAATATGTAAAATCTGACTTTATTTTTGTAAAAAATCATATAAATATTTGCTTCCGAGAACGAATTTTATAATTTTTCATCATATTTTATCCATAGTATAGGTCCAAATTCATGTTTATGAACGTTTTAACAAAAATATCCATTTCAAAAATATGTAAAATCTGACTTTATTTTTGTAAAAAATCATATAAATATTTGCTTCCGAGCCCGAATTTTATAATTTTTCATTATATTTTATCCATAGTATAGGTCCAAATTCATGTTTATGAACGTTTTAACAAAAATATCCATTTCAAAAATATGTAAAATCTGACTTTATTTCTGTAAAAAATCATATAAATATTTGCTTCCGAGCCCAAATTTAATGATTTTTTATCATATTTTATCCATAGTATAGGTCCAAATTCATGTTTATGAACGTTTTAACAAAAATATCCATTTCAAAAATATGTAAAATCTGACTTTATTTTTGTAAAAAATCATACAAATATTTGCTTCCGAGCCCGAATTTTATAATTTTTCATCATATTTTATCCATAGTATAGGTCCAAATTCATGTTTATGAACCTTTTAACAAAAATATCCATTTCAAAAATATGTAAAATCTGACTTTATTTCTGTAAAAAATCATATAAATATTTGCTTCCGAGCCCGAATTTTATAATTTTTCATCATATTTTATCCAAAGTATAGGTCCAAATTCATGTTTATGATCGTTTTAACAAAAATATCCATTTCAAAAATATGTAAAATCTGACTTTATTTTTGTAAAAAATCATATAAATATTTGCTTCCGAGCCCAAATTTTATGATTTTTCATCATATTTTAGCTAAAAGAAAACATTGCAACAAGAAAATTGCTATTTCAAGTGTGTTAGGTATTCTAGAATCCAGTCCATGTAGCTTACAATGTACAACGTATTCATCAAAAATAGGTAAAATCTGACTTTTTTTTTGTAAAAAATCATATAAATATTTGTTTGCGCGCCCGAATTTTTATAATTTTTCATCATATTTTATCCGCAATATAGGTCCAAAAGCATATTTATAAATGTTTTAACAAAAATATCCATTTTAAGAATAGGAAAAATCTGACTTTATTTTTGTAAAAAATCATATAAATATTTGCTTCCGCGCCCGATTTTTATGATTTTTCATCATATTTTAGGTAAAAGAAAACATTGCAACAAGAAAATTGCTATTTCAAGGTGTGGTAGGTATTCTAGAATCCAGCCAATTAAGCTTACAATATACAACGTATTCATCAAAAATAGGTAAAATCTGACTTTATTTTTGTAAAAAATTATATAAATATTTGCTTCCGCGCTCGAATTTTATAATTTTTCATCATATTTTATCCATAGTATAGGTCCAAATTCATGTTTATGAACGTTTTAACAAAAATATCAATTTCAAAAATATGTAAAATCTGACTTTATTTTTGTAAAAAATCATATAAATATTTGCTTCCGAGCCCGAATTTTATAATTTTTTCATCATATTTTATCCATAGTATAGGTCCAAATTCATGTTTATGAACGTTTTAACAAAAATATCCATTTAAAAAATATGTAAAATCTGACTTTATTTTTGTAAAAAATCATATAAATATTTGCTTCCGAGCCCAAATTTTATGATTTTTCATCATATTTTAGCTAAAAGAAAACATTGCAACAAGAAAATTGCTATTTCAAGTGTGTTAGGTATTCTAGAATCCAGTCCATGTAGCTTACAATATACAACGTATTCATCAAAAATAGGTAAAATCTGACTTTTTTTTTGTAAAAAATCATATAAATATTTGTTTGCGCGCCCGAATTTTATAATTTTTCATCATATTTTATCCGCAATATAGGTCCAAAAGCATTGTTTATAAATGTTTTAACAAAAATATCCATTTCAAGAATAGGAAAAATCTGACTTTATTTTTGTAAAAAATCATATAAATATTTGCTTCCGCGCCCGATTTTTATGATTTTTCATCATATTTTAGGTAAAAGAAAACATTGCAACAAGAAAATTGCTATTTTAAGTGTGGTAGGTATTCTAGAATCCAGCCAATGAAGCTTACAATATACATCGTATTCATCAAAAATAGGTAAAATCTGACTTTATTTTTGTAAAAAATTATATAAATATTTGCTTCCGCGCTCGAATTTTATAATTTTTCATCATTTTTTATCCATAGTATAGGTCCAAATTCATGTTTATGAACCTTTTAACAAAAATATCCATTTCAAAAATATGTAAAATCTGACTTTATTTTTGTAAAAAATCATATAAATATTTGCTTCCGAGAACGAATTTTATAATTTTTCATCATATTTTATCCATAGTATAGGTCCAAATTCATGTTTATGAACGTTTTAACAAAAATATCCATTTCAAAAATATGTAAAATCTGACTTTATTTTTGTAAAAAATCATATAAATATTTGCTTCCGAGCCCGAATTTTATAATTTTTCATCATATTTTATCCATAGTATAGGTCCAAATTCATGTTTATGAACGTTTTAACAAAAATATCCATTTCAAAAATATGTAAAATCTGACTTTATTTCTGTAAAAAATCATATAAATATTTGCTTCCGAGCCCAAATTTTATGATTTTTCATCATATTTTATCCAAAGTATAGGTCCAAATTCATGTTTATGATCGTTTTAACAAAAATATCCATTTCAAAAATATGTAAAATCTGACTTTATTTTTGTAAAAAATCATATAAATATTTGCTTATGAGCCCAAATTTTATGATTTTTCATCATATTTTAGCTAAAAGAAAACATTGCAACAAGAAAATTGCTATTTCAAGTGTGTTAGGTATTCTAGAATCCAGTCCATGTAGCTTACAATATACAACGTATTCATCAAAAATAGGTAAAATCTGACTTTTTTTTGTAAAAAATCATATAAATATTTGTTTGCGCGCCCGAATTTTATAATTTTTCATCATATTTTATCCGCAATATAGGTCCAAAAGCATGTTTATAAATGTTATAACAAAAATATCCATTTTAAGAATAGGAAAAATCTGACTTTATTTTTGTAAAAAATCATATAAATATTTGCTTCCGCGCCCGATTTTTATGATTTTTCATCATATTTTAGGTAAAAGAAAACATTGCAACAAGAAAATTGCTATTTCAAGTGTGGTAGGTATTCTAGAATCCAGCCAATGAAGCTTACAATATACAACGTATTCATCAAAAATAGGTAAAATCTGACTTTATTTTTGTAAAAAATTATATAAATATTTGCTTCCGCGCTCGAATTTTATAATTTTTCATCATATTTTATCCATAGTATAGGTCCAAATACATGTTTATGAACCTTTTAACAAAAATATCAATTTCAAAAATATGTAAAATCTGACTTTATTTTTGTAAAAAATTATATAAATATTTGCTTCCGAGCCCGAATTTTATAATTTTTTATCATATTTTATCCATAGTATAGGTCCAAATTCATGTTTATGAACGTTTTAACAAAAATATCCATTTCAAAAATATGTAAAATCTGACTTTATTTTTGTAAAAAATCATATAAATATTTGCTTCCGAGCCCGAATTTTATAATTTTTCATCATATTTTATCCATAGTATAGGTCCAAATTCATGTTTATGAACGTTTTAACAAAAATATTCATTTAAAAAATATGTAAAATCTGACTTTATTTCTGTAAAAAATCATATAAATATTTGCTTCCGAGCCCAAATTTTATGATTTTTCATCATAATTTAGCTAAAAGAAAACATTGCAACAAGAAAATTGCTATTTCAAGTGTGTTAGGTATTTTAGAATCCAGTCCATGTAGCTTACAATATACAACGTATTCATCAAAAATAGGTAAAATCTGACTTTTTTTTTGTAAAAAATCATATAAATATTTGTTTGCGCGCCCGAATTTTATAATTTTTCATCATATTTTATCCGCAATATAGGTCCAAAAGCATGTTTATAAATGTTTTAACAAAAATATCCATTTCAAGAATAGGAAAAATCTGACTTTATTTTTGTAAAAAATCATATAAATATTTGCTTCCGCGCCCGATTTTTATGATTTTTCATCATATTTTAGGTAAAAGAAAACATTGCAACAAGAAAATTGCTATTTCAAGTGTGGTAGGTATTCTAGAATCCAGCCAATGAAGTTTACAATATACATCGTATTCATCAAAAATAGGTAAAATCTGACTTTATTTTTGTAAAAAATTATATAAATATTTGCTTCCGCGCTCGAATTTTATAATTTTTCATCATTTTTATCCATAGTATAGGTCCAAATTCATGTTTATGAACGTTTTAACAAAAATATCCATTTCAAAAATATGTAAAATCTGACTTTATTTTTGTAAAAAATCATATAAATATTTGCTTCCGAGAACGAATTTTATAATTTTTCATCATATTTTATCCATAGTATAGGTCCAAATTCATGTTTATGAACGTTTTAACAAAAATATCCATTTCAAAAATATGTAAAATCTGACTTTATTTTTGTAAAAAATCATATAAATATTTGCTTCCGAGCCCAAATTTTATGATTTTTCATCATATTTTAGCTAAAAGAAAACATTGCAACAAGAAAATTGCTATTTCAAGTGTGTTAGGTATTCTAGAATCCAGTCCATGTAGCTTACAATGTACAACGTATTCATCAAAAATAGGTAAAATCTGACTTTTTTTTTGTAAAAAAATCATATAAATATTTGTTTGCGCGCCCGAATTTTTATAATTTTTCATCATATTTTATCCGCAATATAGGTCCAAAAGCATGTTTATAAATGTTTTAACAAAAATATCCATTTTAAGAATAGGAAAAATCTGACTTTATTTTTGTAAAAAATCATATAAATATTTGCTTCCGCGCCCGATTTTTATGATTTTTCATCATATTTTAGGTAAAAGAAAACATTGCAACAAGAAAATTGCTATTTCAAGTGTGGTAGGTATTCTAGAATCCAGCCAATTAAGCTTACAATATACAACGTATTCATCAAAAATAGGTAAAATCTGACTTTATTTTTGTAAAAATTATATAAATATTTGCTTCCGCGCTCGAATTTTATAATTTTTTCATCATATTTTATCCATAGTATAGGTCCAAATTCATGTTTATGAACGTTTTAACAAAAATATCAATTTCAAAAATATGTAAAATCTGACTTTATTTTTGTAAAAAATCATATAAATATTTGCTTCCGAGCCCGAATTTTATAATTTTTCATCATATTTTATCCATAGTATAGGTCCAAATTCATGTTTATGAACGTTTTAACAAAAATATCCATTTAAAAAAATATGTAAAATCTGACTTTATTTTTGTAAAAAATCATATAAATATTTGCTTCCGAGCCCAAATTTTATGATTTTTCATCATATTTTAGCTAAAAGAAAACATTGCAATAAGAAAATTGCTATTTCAAGTGTGTTAGGTATTCTAGAATCCAGTCCATGTAGCTTACAATATACAACGTATTCATCAAAAATAGGTAAAATCTGACTTTTTTTTTGTAAAAAATCATATAAATATTTGTTTGCGCGCCCGAATTTTATAATTTTTCATCATATTTTATCCGCAATATAGGTCCAAAAGCATTGTTTATAAATGTTTTAACAAAAATATCCATTTCAAGAATAGGAAAAATCTGACTTTATTTTTGTAAAAAATCATATAAATATTTGCTTCCGCGCCCGATTTTTATGATTTTTCATCATATTTTAGGTAAAAGAAAACATTGCAACAAGAAAATTGCTATTTTAAGTGTGGTAGGTATTCTAGAATCCAGCCAATGAAGCTTACAATATACATCGTATTCATCAAAAATAGGTAAAATCTGACTTTATTTTTGTAAAAAATTATATAAATATTTGCTTCCGCGCTCGAATTTTATAATTTTTCATCATTTTTTATCCATAGTATAGGTCCAAATTCATGTTTATGAACCTTTTAACAAAAATATCCATTTCAAAAATATGTAAAATCTGACTTTATTTTTGTAAAAAATCATATAAATATTTGCTTCCGAGAACGAATTTTATAATTTTTCATCATATTTTATCCATAGTATAGGTCCAAATTCATGTTTATGAACGTTTTAACAAAAATATCCATTTCAAAAATATGTAAAATCTGACTTTATTTTTGTAAAAAATCATATAAATATTTGCTTCCGAGCCCGAATTTTATAATTTTTCATCATATTTTATCCATAGTATAGGTCCAAATTCATGTTTATGAACGTTTTAACAAAAATATCCATTTCAAAAATATGTAAAATCTGACTTTATTTCTGTAAAAAATCATATAAATATTTGCTTCCGAGCCCAAATTTTATGATTTTTCATCATATTTTATCCAAAGTATAGGTCCAAATTCATGTTTATGATCGTTTTAACAAAAATATCCATTTCAAAAATATGTAAAATCTGACTTTATTTTTGTAAAAAATCATATAAATATTTGCTTATGAGCCCAAATTTTATGATTTTTCATCATATTTTAGCTAAAAGAAAACATTGCAACAAGAAAATTGCTATTTCAAGTGTGTTAGGTATTCTAGAATCCAGTCCATGTAGCTTACAATATACAACGTATTCATCAAAAATAGGTAAAATCTGACTTTTTTTTTGTAAAAAATCATATAAATATTTGTTTGCGCGCCCGAATTTTATAATTTTTCATCATATTTTATCCGCAATATAGGTCCAAAAGCATGTTTATAAATGTTATAACAAAAATATCCATTTTAAGAATAGGAAAAATCTGACTTTATTTTTGTAAAAAATCATATAAATATTTGCTTCCGCGCCCGATTTTTATGATTTTTCATCATATTTTAGGTAAAAGAAAACATTGCAACAAGAAAATTGCTATTTCAAGTGTGGTAGGTATTCTAGAATCCAGCCAATGAAGCTTACAATATACAACGTATTCATCAAAAATAGGTAAAATCTGACTTTATTTTTGTAAAAAATTATATAAATATTTGCTTCCGCGCTCGAATTTTATAATTTATCATCATATTTTATCCATAGTATAGGTCCAAATACATGTTTATGAACCTTTTAACAAAAATATCAATTTCAAAAATATGTAAAATCTGACTTTATTTTTGTAAAAAATCATATAAATATTTGCTTCCGAGCCCGAATTTTATAATTTTTTATCATATTTTATCCATAGTATAGGTCCAAATTCATGTTTATGAACGTTTTAACAAAAATATTTATTTCAAAAATATGTAAAATCTGACTTTATTTTTGTAAAAAATCATATAAATATTTGCTTCCGAGCCCGAATTTTATAATTTTTCATCATATTTTATCCATAGTATAGGTCCAAATTCATGTTTATGAACGTTTTAACAAAAATATTCATTTAAAAAATATGTAAAATCTGACTTTATTTCTGTAAAAAATCATATAAATATTTGCTTCCGAGCCCAAATTTTATGATTTTTCATCATAATTTAGCTAAAAGAAAACATTGCAACAAGAAAATTGCTATTTCAAGTGTGTTAGGTATTTTAGAATCCAGTCCATGTAGCTTACAATATACAACGTATTCATCAAAAATAGGTAAAATCTGACTTTTTTTTTGTAAAAAATCATATAAATATTTGTTTGCGCGCCCGAATTTTATAATTTTTCATCATATTTTATCCGCAATATAGGTCCAAAAGCATGTTTATAAATGTTTTAACAAAAATATCCATTTCAAGAATAGGAAAAATCTGACTTTATTTTTGTAAAAAATCATATAAATATTTGCTTCCGCGCCCGATTTTTATGATTTTTCATCATATTTTAGGTAAAAGAAAACATTGCAACAAGAAAATTGCTATTTCAAGTGTGGTAGGTATTCTAGAATCCAGCCAATGAAGTTTACAATATACATCGTATTCATCAAAAATAGGTAAAATCTGACTTTATTTTTGTAAAAAATTATATAAATATTTGCTTCCGCGCTCGAATTTTATAATTTTTCATCATTTTTTATCCATAGTATAGGTCCAAATTCATGTTTATGAACGTTTTAACAAAAATATCCATTTCAAAATATGTAAAATCTGACTTTATTTTTGTAAAAAATCATATAAATATTTGCTTCCGAGAACGAATTTTATAATTTTTCATCATATTTTATCCATAGTATAGGTCCAAATTCATGTTTATGAACGTTTTTAACAAAAATATCCATTTCAAAAATATGTAAAATCTGACTTTATTTTTGTAAAAAATCATATAAATATTTGCTTCCGAGCCCGAATTTTATAATTTTTCATCATATTTTATCCATAGTATAGGTCCAAATTCATGATTATGAACGTTTTAACAAAAATATCCATTTCAAAAATATGTAAAATCTGACTTTATTTCTGTAAAAAATCATATAAATATTTGCTTCCGAGCCCAAATTTTATGATTTTTCATCATATTTTATCCATAGTATAGGTCCAAATTCATGTTTATGATCGTTTTAACAAAAATATCCATTTCAAAAATATGTAAAATCTGACTTTATTTTTGTAAAAAATCATATAAATATTTGCTTCCGCGCCCGATTTTTATGATTTTTCATCATATTTTAGGTAAAAGAAAACATTGCAACAAGAAAATTGCTATTTCAAGTGTGGTAGGTATTCTAGAATCCAGCCAATGAAGCTTACAATATACAAGTTTTAACAAAAATATTCATTTAAAAAATATGTAAAATCTGACTTTATTTCTGTAAAAAATCATATAAATATTTGCTTCCGAGCCCAAATTTTATGATTTTTCATCATATTTTAGCTAAAAGAAAACATTGCAACAAGAAAATTGCTATTTCAAGTGTGTTAGGTATTTTAGAATCCAGTCCATGTAGCTTACAATATACAACGTATTCATCAAAAATAGGTAAAACCTGACTTTTTTTTTGTAAAAAATCATATAAATATTTGTTTGCGCGCCCGAATTTTATAATTTTTCATCATATTTTATCCGCAATATAGGTCCAAAAGCATGTTTATAAATGTTTTAACAAAAATATCCATTTCAAGAATAGGAAAAATCTGACTTTATTTTTGTAAAAAATCATATAAATATTTGCTTCCGCGCCCGATTTTTATGATTTTTCATCATATTTTAGGTAAAAGAAAACATTGCAACAAGAAAATTGCTATTTCAAGTGTGGTAGGTATTCTAGAATCCAGCCAATGAAGTTTACAATATACATCGTATTCATCAAAAATAGGTAAAATCTGACTTTATTTTTGTAAAAAATTATATAAATATTTGCTTCCGCGCTCGAATTTTTTAATTTTTCATCATTTTTTATCCATAGTATAGGTCCAAATTCATGTTTATGAACGTTTTAACAAAAATATCCATTTCAAAAATATGTAAAATCTGACTTTATTTTTGTAAAAAATCATATAAATATTTGCTTCCGAGAACGAATTTTATAATTTTTCATCATATTTTATCCATAGTATAGGTCCAAATTCATGTTTATGAACGTTTTAACAAAAATATCCATTTCAAAAATATGTAAAATCTGACTTTATTTTTGTAAAAAATCATATAAATATTTGCTTCCGAGCCCGAATTTTATAATTTTTCATCATATTTTATCCATAGTATAGGTCCAAATTCATGTTTATGATCGTTTTAACAAAAATATCCATTTCAAAAATATGTAAAATCTGACTTTATTTCTGTAAAAAATCATATAAATATTTGCTTCCGAGCCCAAATTTTATGATTTTTCATCATATTTTATCCATAGTATAGGTCCAAATTCATGTTTATGATCGTTTTAACAAAAATATCCATTTCAAAAATATGTAAAATCTGACTTTATTTTTGTAAAAAATCATATAAATATTTGCTTCCGCGCCCGATTTTTATGATTTTTCATCATATTTTAGGTAAAAGAAAACATTGCAACAAGAAAATTGCTATTCAAGTGTGGTAGGTATTCTGGAATCCAGCCAATGAAGCTTACAATATACATCGTATTCATCAAAAATAGGTAAAATCTGACTTTATTTTTGTAAAAAATTATATAAATATTTGCTTCCGCGCTCGAATTTTATAATTTTTCATCATTTTTTATCCATAGTATAGGTCCAAATTCATGTTTATGAACGTTTTAACAAAAATATCCATTTCAAAAATATGTAAAATCTGACTTTATTTTTGTAAAAAATCATATAAATATTTGCTTCCGAGCCCGAATTTTATAATTTTTCATCATATTTTATCCATAGTATAGGTCCAAATTCATGTTTATGAACGTTTTAACAAAAATATCCATTTCAAAAATATGTAAAATCTGACTTTATTTTTGTAAAAAATCATATAAATATTTGCTTCCGAGCCCGAATTTTATAATTTTTCATCATATTTTGTCCATAGTATAGGTCCAAATTCATGTTTATGAACGTTTTAACAAAAATATCCATTTCAAAAATATGTAAAATCTGACTTTATTTCTGTAAAAAATCATATAAGTATTTGCTTCCGAGCCCAAATTTTATGATTTTTCATCATATTTTATCCATAGTATTCATGTTTATGAACGTTTTAACAAAAATATCCATTTCAAAAATATGTAAAATCTGACTTTATTTTTGTAAAAAATCATATAAATATTTGCTTCCGAGCCCAAACTTTATGATTTTTCATCATATTTTAGCTAAAAGAAAACATTGCAACAAGAAAATTGCTATTTCAAGTGTGTTAGGTATTCTAGAATCCAGTCCATGTAGCTTACAATATACAACGTATTCATCAAAAATAGGTAAAATCTGACTTTTTTTTTTAAAAAATCATATAAATATTTGTTTGCGCGCCCGAATTTTATAATTTTTCATCATATTTTATCCGCAATATAGGTCCAAAAGCATGTTTATAAATGTTTTAACAAAAATATCCATTTCAAGAATAGGAAAAATCTGACTTTATTTTTGTAAAAAATCATATAAGTATTTGCTTCCGCGCCCGATTATTATGATTTTTCATCATATTTTAGGTAAAAGAAAACATTGCAACAAGAAAATTGCTATTTCAAGTGTGGTAGGTATTCTAGAATCCAGCCGATGAAGCTTACAATATACAACGTATTCATCAAAAATAGGTAAAATCTGACTTTATTTTTGTAAAAAATTATATAAATATTTGCTTCCGCGCTCGAATTTTATTATTTTTCATCATATTTTATCCATAGTATAGGTCCAAATTCATGTTTATGAACGTTTTAACAAAAATATCCATTTCAAAAATATGTAAAATCTGACTTTATTTTTGTAAAAAATCATATAAATATTTGCTTCCGAGCCCGAATTTTATAATTTTTCATCATATTTTATCCATAGTATAGGTCCAAATTCATGTTTATGAACCTTTTAACAAAAATATCCATTTCAAAATACGTAAAATCTGACTTTATTTCTGTAAAAAATCATATAAATATTTGCTTCCGAGCCCGAATTTTATAATTTTTCATCATATTTTATCCAAAGTATAGGTCCAAATTCATGTTTATGATCGTTTTAACAAAAATATCAATTTCAAAAATATGTAAAATCTGACTTTATTTTTGTAAAAAATCATATAAATATTTGCTTCCGAGCCCAAATTTTATGATTTTTCATCATATTTTAGCTAAAAGAAAACATTGCAACAAGAAAATTGCTATTTCAAGTGTGTTAGGTATTCTAGAATCCAGTCCATGTAGCTTACAATATACAACGTATTCATCAAAAATAGGTAAAATCTGACTTTTTTTTGTAAAAAATCATATAAATATTTGTTTGCGCGCCCGAATTTTATAATTTTTCATCATATTTTATCCGCAATATAGGTCCAAAAGCATGTTTATAAATGTTTTAACAAAAATATCCATTTCAAGAATAGGAAAAATCTGACTTTATTTTTGTAAAAAATCATATAAATATTTGCTTCCGCGCCCGATTTTTATGATTTTTCATCATATTTTAGGTAAAAGAAAACATTGCAACAAGAAAATTGCTATTTCAAGTGTGGTAGGTATTCTAGAATCCAGCCAATGAAGCTTACAATATACAACGTATTCATCAAAAATAGGTAAAATCTGACTTTATTTTTGTAAAAAATTATATAAATATTTGCTTCCGCGCTCGAATTTTATAATTTTTCATCATATTTTATCCATAGTATAGGTCCAAATTCATGTTTATGAACCTTTTAACAAAAATATCAATTTCAAAAATATGTAAAATCTGACTTTATTTTTGTAAAAAATCATATAAATATTTGCTTCCGAGCCCGAATTTTATAATTTTTTATCATATTTTATCCATAGTATAGGTCCAAATTCATGTTTATGAACGTTTTAACAAAAATATCTATTTCAAAAATATGTAAAATCTGACTTTATTTCTGTAAAAAATCATATAAATATTTGCTTCCGAGCCCGAATTTTATAATTTTTCATCATATTTTATCCAAAGTATAGGTCCAAATTCATGTTTATGATCGTTTTAACAAAAATATCCATTTCAAAAATATGTAAAATCTGACTTTATTTTTGTAAAAAATCATATAAATATTTGCTTCCGAGCCCAAATTTTATGATTTTTCATCATATTTTAGCTAAAAGAAAACATTGCAACAAGAAAATTGCTATTTCAAGTGTGTTAGGTATTCTAGAATCCAGTCCATGTAGCTTACAATATACAACGTATTCATCAAAAATAGGTAAAATCTGACTTTTTTTTGTAAAAAATTATATAAATATTTGTTTGCGCGCCCGAATTTTATAATTTTTCATCATATTTTATCCGCAATATAGGTCCAAAAGCATGTTTATAAATGTTTTAACAAAAATATCCATTTCAAGAATAGGAAAAATCTGACTTTATTTTTGTAAAAAATCATATAAATATTTGCTTCCGCGCCCGATTTTTATGATTTTTCATCATATTTTAGGTAAAAGAAAACATTGCAACAAGAAAATTGCTATTTCAAGTGTGGTAGGTATTCTAGAATCCAGCCAATGAAGCTTACAATATACATCGTATTCATCAAAAATAGGTAAAATCTGACTTTATTTTTGTAAAAAATTATATAAATATTTGCTTCCGCGCTCGAATTTTATAATTTTTCATCATTTTTTATCCATAGTATAGGTCCAAATTCATGTTTATGAACCTTTTAACAAAAATATCCATTTCAAAAATATGTAAAATCTGACTTTATTTTTGTAAAAAATCATATAAATATTTGCTTCCGAGAACGAATTTTATAATTTTTCATCATATTTTATCCATAGTATAGGTCCAAATTCATGTTTATGAACGTTTTAACAAAAATATCCATTTCAAAAATATGTAAAATCTGACTTTATTTTTGTAAAAAATCATATAAATATTTGCTTCCGAGCCCGAATTTTATAATTTTTCATTATATTTTATCCATAGTATAGGTCCAAATTCATGTTTATGAACGTTTTAACAAAAATATCCATTTCAAAAATATGTAAAATCTGACTTTATTTCTGTAAAAATCATATAAATATTTGCTTCCGAGCCCAAATTTAATGATTTTTTATCATATTTTATCCATAGTATAGGTCCAAATTCATGTTTATGAACGTTTTAACAAAAATATCCATTTCAAAAATATGTAAAATCTGACTTTATTTTTGTAAAAAATCATACAAATATTTGCTTCCGAGCCCGAATTTTATAATTTTTCATCATATTTTATCCATAGTATAGGTCCAAATTCATGTTTATGAACCTTTTAACAAAAATATCCATTTCAAAAATATGTAAAATCTGACTTTATTTCTGTAAAAAATCATATAAATATTTGCTTCCGAGCCCGAATTTTATAATTTTTCATCATATTTTATCCAAAGTATAGGTCCAAATTCATGTTTATGATCGTTTTAACAAAAATATCCATTTCAAAAATATGTAAAATCTGACTTTATTTTTGTAAAAAATCATATAAATATTTGCTTCCGAGCCCAAATTTCATGATTTTTCATCATATTTTAGCTAAAGAAAACATTGCAACAAGAAAATTGCTATTTCAAGTGTGTTAGGTATTCTAGAATCCAGTCCATGTAGCTTACAATATACAACGTATTCATCAAAAATAGGTAAAATCTGACTTTTTTTTTGTAAAAAATCATATAAATATTTGTTTGCGCGCCCGAATTTTATAATTTTTCATCATATTTTATCCGCAATATAGGTCCAAAAGCATGTTTATAAATGTTTTAACAAAAATATCCATTTTAAGAATAGGAAAAATCTGACTTTATTTTTGTAAAAAATCATATAAATATTTGCTTCCGCGCCCGATTTTTATGATTTTTCATCATATTTTAGGTAAAAGAAAACATTGCAACAAGAAAATTGCTATTTCAAGTGTGGTAGGTATTCTAGAATCCAGCCAATTAAGCTTACAATATACAACGTATTCATCAAAAATAGGTAAAATCTGACTTTATTTTTGTAAAAAATTATATAAATATTTGCTTCCGCGCTCGAATTTTATAATTTTTCATCATATTTTATCCATAGTATAGGTCCAAATTCATGTTTATGAACGTTTTAACAATAATATCAATTTCAAAAATATGTAAAATCTGACTTTATTTTTGTAAAAAATCATATAAATATTTGCTTCCGAGCCTGAATTTTATAATTTTTCATCATATTTTATCCATAGTATAGGTCCAAATTCATGTTTATGAACGTTTTAACAAAATATCCATTTAAAAAATATGTAAAATCTGACTTTATTTTTGTAAAAAATCATATAAATATTTGCTTCCGAGCCCAAATTTTATGATTTTTCATCATATTTTAGCTAAAAGAAAACATTGCAACAAGAAAATTGCTATTTCAAGTGTGTTAGGTATTCTAGAATCCAGTCCATGTAGCTTACAATATACAACGTATTCATCAAAAATAGGTAAAATCTGACTTTTTTTTTGTAAAAAATCATATAAATATTTGTTTGCGCGCCCGAATTTTATAATTTTTCATCATATTTTATCCGCAATATAGGTCCAAAAGCATTGTTTATAAATGTTTTAACAAAAATATCCATTTCAAGAATAGGAAAAATCTGACTTTATTTTTGTAAAAAATCATATAAATATTTGCTTCCGCGCCCGATTTTTATGATTTTTCATCATATTTTAGGTAAAAGAAAACATTGCAACAAGAAAATTGCTATTTCAAGTGTGGTAGGTATTCTAGAATCCAGCCAATGAAGCTTACAATATACATCGTATTCATCAAAAATAGGTAAAATCTGACTTTATTTTTGTAAAAAATTATATAAATATTTGCTTCCGCGCTCGAATTTTATAATTTTTCATCATTTTTTATCCATAGTATAGGTCCAAATTCATGTTTATGAACCTTTTAACAAAAATATCCATTTCAAAAATATGTAAAATCTGACTTTATTTTTGTAAAAAATCATATAAATATTTGCTTCCGAGAACGAATTTTATAATTTTTCATCATATTTTATCCATAGTATAGGTCCAAATTCATGTTTATGAACGTTTTAACAAAAATATCCATTTCAAAAATATGTAAAATCTGACTTTATTTTTGTAAAAAATCATATAAATATTTGCTTCCGAGCCCGAATTTTATAATTTTTCATCATATTTTATCCATAGTATAGGTCCAAATTCATGTTTATGAACGTTTTAACAAAAATATCCATTTCAAAAATATGTAAAATCTGACTTTATTTCTGTAAAAAATCATATAAATATTTGCTTCCGAGCCCAAATTTTATGATTTTTCATCATACTTTATCCAAAGTATAGGTCCAAATTCATGTTTATGATCGTTTTAACAAAAATATCCATTTCAAAAATATGTAAAATCTGACTTTATTTTTGTAAAAAATCATATAAATATTTGCTTCCGAGCCCAAATTTTATGATTTTTCATCATATTTTAGCTAAAAGAAAACATTGCAACAAGAAAATTGCTATTTCAAGTGTGTTAGGTATTCTAGAATCCAGTCCATGTAGCTTACAATATACAACGTATTCATCAAAAATAGGTAAAATCTGACTTTTTTTTTGTAAAAAATCATATAAATATTTGTTTGCGCGCCCGAATTTTATAATTTTTCATCATATTTTATCCGCAATATAGGTCCAAAAGCATGTTTATAAATGTTATAACAAAAATATCCATTTTAAGAATAGGAAAAATCTGACTTTATTTTTGTAAAAAATCATATAAATATTTACTCTGAGATAGCGCGT